>WJFB01000952.1:0-41453 GCA_009870185.1 Pygmarrhopalites habei | reverse complement strand
TCTGTGTAGAAAGAAAATTTTTAAAACATCATGAATAAAGATTTTGTAATGAATTTTGTGATATCTATCCATCATTACAATTTTAAAAGATTACCCGATAGCCCGAGGAAGGCAGGTTATCTGGTTAGACTGAATAATTAACTTTTGTAAATCTCTTAAGAATCCGATTTCATTAGGAAGAGATTCTAGCTTATTCTCTTCCAAGTCAAGGACACGAAGCTTTCTCAAATTCCCAATATTCTGCGGTAGTTTCTGAAAAAATTATTACATACAAAATATGTTTATTCCCAGATAATTCCCAGATTTTGTATATATTTTATAATGTCTTGACTTCAAAAACTCATCAAGAAAATTTACCCTTAGATTATTGTTCGATAAAATAAGAACTTCTAAAGCTTGCAAACACTGAATGTCCTCAGGAATCTTAGTGAGTTGATTAGTTCCTAAATTCAGTTCAACCATATTTGTCCAAGTGCCAATATCTGCAAATGAAAGAAAAACAAACACTGAGTCAACAAGGTTCAACACATGTTCTCAATAAAAAGATTTTGAGATAAATAATGAGACGTACCTAATGGAAGCGACGTTAAAAGATTCTCCTTCATGTTGAGCTTTGTTAAGTGCTTTTGTTAACAAAAAAAATAAATTAGAGTAAGAAATTATTGTTTCGCTCTCGTTCTTTAAAAGAAAGATTTGAACTGAATCAAATGGTACTGGTTGTAGTATTTACCTTTGCTCTAGAAAAAATTCCTGTAAAAATAATTGTCAATTATATTTTAATTTTTATTGTATTTACTTTTTATGAAAATAAAAGACATGACCAAAGTCTACAACTTACCGTAAGGAACTTTGTCAATTTGGTTGTGCTCCATATTTATTGAGTGAACGTTTGTGAACTAAAAGAATACAATGACACGTAAAGAGTGAAATATTAAAATGTGTGAAATATAGAATTCAAAAATTATTTTATTTTATGAAAAGCTTTTTACCTGGGCAGGTCCACCCATGGGATAGGCCGTGAAATTGTTTCTTGACAATGTAATGCTGGTTAGATTACTCAGACTGGACAGAAGCCCCTCTGGGAGCTGAGGGATAGAGTTTCCTTCCACGTTGAACTCATCCATGTGGACACAATTGGAAAATGATTTCGGGACTGTTGCCAGTCGATTATACCTGCATTATTCAGACATAGTTGGAATTGAAATAATTTTCATTTCAATCTTTCCATTTTAAATAAATGATGACTGATCCAGTTTGGCACTCACCGGAGGCCAACACGACTGAGAGCTTTTAAATTGCCAATTGATTCAGGAATATCTAGCAGCTCATTGTGCTGAAGATCCAGTGTTGAGAGCTAAACAACAGAACATATTATTGTATAACTATGAGTTTTTATAATTAATACACATGTGTTGTAAACGATGGAAAAATATGACACCTGAAGACACAGGCCGATCTCATCGGGTAAATGCTCTAAGTGATTATGCGAGACCTACAAACAAATACCAGTCAAATGAAAACACAGTTAATCACATGTAATGAATTACAGTCAAGTCACAAACGGGGTAATAGTAATAATAATTTCCAGGTAATTAAATTGTTAAGAGAACAAAATTTTTGTAAACTTACATCAAGCATGATTAAATTAGTCAGATTACCAATGCCAGCTGGCAGACCTTTTATTTTATTTTCCCGTAGACTCAGCATTGTCAAATTCTGAAAAACACGACAACATTTCAAAATTATTAATAATTAGTTACGTCGCAAAAAAATTAGTTTTAAAATTGAAAGACATGATTACATTTAAATTTCTGATATCATCTCCAACCACTTTGATGCGATTAAACCTCAAAAACAAAGTAGTCAACGATGTAAGCTTGTATACAACATCAGGTATCTAAAAAAAGAGGAATTTTAATATTTAATGTTGAACCTTTGGCCACACAAAGAGTTTATTTGAGGTAAAATAAAATTTTACTTCGCTAAGTTTATTGTGCCGAAGATCGAGGACTTTGAGATTTTTTAAGTTTGCCAGAGAGTCCGGGAGACTGGTCAAAGAGAAGAGAAACAATTAGTTTGCAACATTACCAAAAAAATATTGTGGTTAAGACAGCTCAAGTAGTGTCCTTGTATCACACTAACCTCGTTAAGGAGTTTTCATTCAAAGCCAATGTTTGTAAGTTGACCAACGACCCCATTTCTGAGGGCAGAGTTACGACTTTATTACTGAAATTACAATAAAAAAATTAACAATTAAATTTTAGATTCAAATTCAATAAAATAATTCTTACAAATACAGCACTCTTATAAATTTTCAAATTTCTAAGACATTTTCCTTACCCATATAGATATAATTCGACGAGATGCGTAAGCTCGCGAACAGACGAAGGAATTAACGTTATCTAAATAAAACCAATAGAATAAAAAATTACATAATGATCGTGATATACTGACCATGAAAACTATGTACATAGAAAAAATATTTACTCACACTAGATTTGCTGAGATCAAGACCTAGGATAAAGTGGATAAACATTAAAGTAATGACATCTTTTATACTATTAATTATTTCATGAATGTCAATAAATTATACTAAATTTATTTAACATTGTATTAGCGTATGTAAAAAAATTTAAACGACTTACGTTGAATACCTTCTTCTTTACATTTCGTAAACTCTTTCAAAACATCCAAATCTGCTTGAATCGGTTTATTCTTTTTTGTAGTTGGCTTTGGCTTGTTTGATTCTGGATGTTTCACAGTCACCACTAAAAAAAAGAACATCATGTCAAATCAGGTCATCAAATCAACCATGGTGGTAATTTATAGACCAAATTGAAAACTCACTTTTTGGCTTAGAGCCTTCCATAGCTAGAGTTCCTCCTGAATGTTTTTTCTCCTGCGAAATCATATTTAATTAAACCAAGTTTCATTTTTAACCGTCATTAAAGTTTAAATTCAACTGCGCCTGCTAAGTGATATCTAAAAAAACGGCACGTCAACATGTAAAAAATAATAATACAAACAACAACTACTATTACGTAAATGATTAGATTAGGGAACCAAATCGATACCATTGCGTGCGTAACTAATTAAAGGAAATAATAAAAGTAGTAAAATAAAAATAACCTGATATCTCGTCACGTACACAACAAATATTTTCCGTACTCAACACACACAAAATACTGGCAGAACGAAAGAAAATGTCAACGCTTGAAAACTGGAAAAGAAAGAAGCCCGAACAGAAATGTTTCAAATTTTGAAATTGAAAACCTTGATAGACTCTTTCAAGGTGGTAGTGGATGTGCTAGGAGTAGGTGGTTCAGTCGATGATTCAGGCATCTCTAGGATGCTAGATGCTAGATGGAAGATTATACATTCAATTAATATTAATATTTAATTTATCAAAATCATTTAAAAGGTTCGATTATAAATCCACATTCTATCTACATAATATATGTATCATATATTATATGTACTTCTTACCTCGCTCTATTTCGACGTCTGGAGACCCAGGGCTTGGAGTGCCAACCCTACAAAAATTGTTTACAAAAATTAATTAATTAAAAAATACTTGAAAGATGTACACGCCTCAATACACACACTCACACAAGTTGAATAATATTTTGAGTATTTAGAATTGAAATAATAGTAAATGTCAGACCAATTATAGTCGGCTAACCTTTCCGCTACACCACTACTATCGGTATTCCGAGATTTACTAGCTTTCTTCATGCTATCACATCATTTACGGTTTCCATTTTAAGAAAACTTTGTATCTTGCTATGTATTAGCAAAAGGCCGATGATTTCCAAATTCCTCTTCAACGACAAACCAAAACTAAGGTGACTGACCACTTAACTGAATCCAAACTGTGCAAAATAACTTCCAATTCATAGTTACATGTGTTTTGACTATATTTTTCCTGATTTAACTTGGACACTTCCCTCAGATATTTTGACACACAAATTTTGTTCAACTGCTTCCGCTTTTCAGCCTTCCGAGACACAACACCCCTTTTCTGCGACGTTCAAATATTTCTGGAGACCTTTTTCTCCAGAGTGAAAGTACTGGAGAACGAAAGAAAATGAATGATTGTCCTATGAAAAACCCCAAATGTCAACTTTATGTCCCGTTAAAATTAAATTACGTACAATATGATTCCTAGGACTCATGTTATCATTGTTTGCGATCATGCATGATTACTAACGAACGCAAGCTGTTTGTGACATATGAAAATAATCACGAATTTTCTTGTAAAAACAATTTTTGCATTATATTTAGCCAACAAACAACACAAATAAGTACAAATTGATTATTGTTAAGCTTTGAGCTTATCAAATGGAGAGATTCACATTTTTGCACAGTAAATTCTTAGGCTAACATACTTTGAAACTAATGTGGGAAAGTGGATACAGTAAATAAATGCAATAATATAATTTCAAAAATATTGGAACAGAAATTGGACTGATCACAGTGGACATATGACATGGTCCATTTTTCTGTCCGTCCCTTCTGAGGGTATCTTGTCAACCATTTGTTCTTGAAATGCCAGTGCCAGTGACACTGGGGGATGTGAAGATTCCGCACAGCGTTGTAAATATCGATCATAATAACCTTTTCCTCTTCCTAATTTTAATAACCATAATATTGTTTTGTATTTTAAAATAATACCATGTGTAACATTGTTAATTTGACGGATCAAATTTGTCAGTTTACCAATTCTATGTCCCTCAGTTGTGAAGCCCAAGCCAGGGACCAAAATAAGATCGAGACCTCCTAAATATTAAAAACCAAGTATATGTATAAATGTATATTATGTATTTAGTGTAGTATAATTCTTTGTATTGACATTTCTAACTGTTGTAATAAAGCCCAAAAATACACGGGGCCTTCATATACATATGTGATCACATTTTCCGAGTGTACGGGTTAAATACCTGACGATAAGGCTTCATCTCTGTTGTCATTCCCTGAAGGTTGTCGGATATTCCACTTAGTGAACGGAAGACTTTCAAAGTCTTGCCAACTATGTAATTGAAGCATCTCCATGTCTGTTGGAGTGTAGCTGAAATTTTACAAAGTAGTCAAAATTTTGTTGCAAAATTCTACACGTCGTATAACATGAAGGTGTAAAGTTGTATATTGAAATCTCTCAGAGAGTAAAGACGTAAGTAAACATGTGTGTGTGTCTTCCTAGGATAAATCTGGTCAAGAGTATTCATATATGCACTGAAAATGTTTGCAGTATTCTGTTCAATTATAATTATGGAACAATTGGGAATTACCGTGGAATAAAACATTTTTTTCCAGAATTGAAAATATTTTGAAGTAGACTGATTGTTGACACTTCTTCATCCATACTCAAGTAAATACAAATTCGATTGCTTGTTTGATAGAAGGACGAACTAAGGACCTTTGTAAAAAAATCAAAGCAAATGAAAATGGTTAAAAACCATGGAATTGGGGCGTCCTGAAAGCTCAGCAGAAATCCGAGGCCTCTCTACATTGTAAATTAACTGTCCTTAATGCATAAATATCAATGTGTGAAATATTTATGTGTTACAATCAGTCAAAAAATGTGTTTCTTACCATCTCTGTCACAATTTTGGATTGTCTCTGACGTTCCTCCGGAGACATGGACGCTAAACAAAGTTTAAGTTCCTTCCTTAGGACTGCCTTTGCCAGGCCTATTGTTGTAGTAGACATTGAATTGACCTGAATGAATTGTTTTCCAACGTTCACAACCCACCACGTTCTCTCAATAATGTACTAATCAAGTAGATTTATTATCAAGTACAAATGACCTTGAACTTGACCTCTCACTACTTAATTAATCAAATTAGTTGTAATTAAAAGAAAACAATTAAAAGTACATTTAAACTCTCCCCCTTTGACAGGAAAGTCTGTCAAGGCATTAAACTGAGATTATTATTATAAATCCTCGTCAAAGTCTTTTGATGATTGAGATTTTGAACACACACACACACACATTGAGACTGTAATGGGATGGCATTATGAACAATTTTTATTTATTTTCTGTCCTGACAATTACCCTATTTAATTCTCCATCCTTTTCCAGTGCTGACAAGAAAAGGAAACCTCACCGAGGAGTCATCCCTTCGGAACGTCACATTCTCATCCAGCTTTCAAATGAGAGTTGTAAGTTTCAAATTGTTTTGTCATTAAAATATAAAATTAGATTGTGTACTTAATCAACACTGATTCTCTTTAGTATCCCATTACATCTGGGTCCCACCATTCCTCGGTGAGTCGTTATTCAACGACACTTGTCTCTCCGCGAAAGAGTCCGAACTTATCCTCCAAGATGAAGATCCAGAGCTGAGAGGTCCAAAATTATGAGTAGTGTCACTTGTCGGAGATCTGCAAATCTTGAATGTATAAACAATGTGTGTCTATGTATGGCATTTGGGGATAAAGGGGACAGAGGGTTTTGGAATGCCCGAAGATTTGAATGTTATAGGAAAATCGGGGATAGTTGCTCAACCCGGGTTTTCCACCTTCCAGAAATGTTAATCAGGACAATTGTTAAACAAAACTGTGTTGGGAATGCTGTTTGTGATGAGTATTTTCCAGTGACCAATGCCACTTGTCATTGTGACCCAGAAAAATTCGTGGGGAGTCCAGACAAAACTTCATGTCGTCCAAAAGAAACAAACTCGGGTGATCGTACTCATCAAATTGGAAAATATTTATGGATTGTCCAATTCATTTCAATCTTTGTACTTGAACAATCAATCATCATTTTTTGACATTAACATAAATATTTTCTACCTTCCTCATAATTTGATAATTGACCCCCCTGGCACACCGTGTAACTACTGAAAGGTGTCTGTAACGCTGTTTTCAGGTTTCTCTTGTACTATTATTTATTTACTTTATAATTCAAATATGTCAAATTGTTATTTACTCTTTCCTAAAATTTGTGTTCTTCCTTAGTCACACTACCTTATTTATTCCATTTTTGTAACAATATTAATGATTTGATTACACTCTGTATTATCTCGATCAATTCAACAGGGAACCCTTACAATTTAATTACAGTCTCATAAAAAACAAACAGCAATCATACAGAGAGAGAGAGAGAGTAATGGAAAGGGCAACAAAAGAAATAACGTTTAACAAAGTACAAACACACGATTTTTTTGGCAAACAGCCGAAAGTTTGCCAAATCGACAAAATGTAAGCCTACATACATACAACACAGACGATGTTGTCCTTGCATCGGTCACAAGGTTGATAGCTCATATTATGTGTTTACTCTAACTCCCCTCGGACTGTTTAATATGATTATGCACTTTCAATTCTCATCTCCTCATTCATCCTTCCACTCTGTATTCATTTCACAATGAAATGTGGAATCCACAATTAATCTCGTCCATTAGTGTCTAGCCTGTGGTTTGAACATGATATGTACATGACAAGAACGTAGCCCTGAAATATTTACTGTCGTCGACGACGAAACGTCGTCGTCGTCGTCATTTCCAATTTCCACAATTATGCAAATATTCAACATTTACAATAAAAGTGTCCATTCTCCTCCTCCTCATCCCACACCATGTTCTCTCCTTTGTTGTTGTCACAGTCCCCCTTCTTCTATGTACATAGAAGGAGAACAAATTGTCAATGCAATGTGTGTGTGTGTTTGACGTGTGTGTGTGTGTGTGTGGATGGGATGGGGATGACAATTAGGGGCAAAGTCTCAAAATGAAACCTTCAACAACTTTATATAATATTTTTGAGTTATAAATAATTAATTAAATTGTCGCATTACATGATCTCCATTTAGTCAAGATTATGTCTTCCACACGTTTCCTGTTTTTCTGAATTACATTTACGTACATTATCGTGTGTGCTAACTGCTATTGCTACTGCGTTCCAGTGACTTTGTCTTGTCAACAAATGCTGTACCCGAATCCACACACACACACACAATTTGAACTTGAATCTTCAAGAGAAAAACTTGTATTGTTTCAGTGTGTGTGTAATGGGAGTGAAACGAAAAGAGTTGCATTAGGAGTGACGGCCAAAACTCGACTGTCTAAAATAAATAAGCAAATTTTAATTTTCAACGACAGTTTCAGATTGCCAAAATCCCAGACAGTCGAAAAGATTCTCTTTCTTTTCTCCGTCGTCTTTCAATGTTCAAGATAAACAATTCTCTCTCTGTCTCTCTTTTGTTTGCTTTCCAGGCTCTGAAATCTGGAATTCCAATCACCATCCCCTCCATCCGTCACCTTTCATCATCCTCATGATTTTTTGAGTGAATCCCTCTTTCTCTCTTTATTCATTAATGGAATAGTATTCAACAAAATGTTGAACATGGTCATGGTCACACACAGTACAATACGATTACAAAATGGTGACATTCATTCAAAGTAATTTTGAGTTTTTTAAACTCTGACAACCTTCAAAACTTTACAATCTTATTCCATCTCATTTATTGTCTGTGCAATTCTGTCTCTCAATGTTCTCCCTTCATCAATTGAATTTAAAAATGAGACATTAACTTTCGTCACCACGCGTCACACATTACATTCTCCTGAATTATAATAGAAGGAAAGGAGTAAAATTGAGATGGACAAGGAAGTAGGAAATTTTATTTTGTAGGGAAAATCCTATCACAGACAAGTCATTTAGTATGCACACTGCATGATAAGAGTTAAATTATAATTTTTAAATTCAATTTACTCCGTTGAAGGAGAAGAGGCCTCAGTGGAACATGGAGGAAAATGGCCAATAGAAAACAAGTTGTATCATTTCCATTTTTTTGTCTTGCCTTCTCTCAATTATACAAGATAAATCCATTTATGCTAGTATGAGAGGAGGAGGGACGGTAGATTGTACAAATAATACATAAGAAATTGTATAATAGTACAAAATGAGGATAATGAAGAGGGAAAAATAGGATTACCCTTTAGGAAAAGTCAAGAACATAAAGTGTAACCATATGGAATCATAAACACACACACACACACACATCATTGCATTGCATTGTAAATCCATATGGTTCACCAACAAGAACCAAGTTTGTACTAGCTAACTTGGATAGGACATCACACACACACACACACAAACACATTATGGGAGGTAGTTGGCAATGAAATTTAGTTTTTGTCCATGAAAAAGATGAGAGCCAAGAGGAAAACGGGACATTAGTTCGTTTCGTTTGGGCTAAAATTAGTTTGAAAAGATTTTGTACACTCTTCATAGGTAAATGCCAAGTCCAACTAACTCAACCACAGATGCAATACTAAATAGACTGTCGAATAGGAATCCACACTCCACACATTACACATTACACATTACTAATCTCCTCGGGTCTAAACCTAAAAACTGTAGACAAACAATAAGTAACAGTTTGAACAAATCCATTTTGTTTTGAATGGAAAATCTTGGCTAGACAAAGGAAAACTCTGAGGGTGGCCAGAGTGGGGGCGAGGAGGTGGGGACACAGAGATTCACATCCGACAGCACTAAATTACGTAATTTACACTTACACACACGCACACACACGCATTATTTATTTATTTCATCCACTGACAGTCTTTTCCTTTTAGAGCTCAAATTATGAATAACTCTGGTCTACCCAGATCCACGCCACGTGGTTCAATTAGTAGACTCCGTTTTTTTCCTGTAAAATATATCTGAATTTTCTTTTAACTAAATTTCTTAAAAAATTGTTCCACGGAGATTTACAATTGTTTGCTCTCGATTGACATTTAAGTAATTTGATAGTAAGAATTCCTTCCATGGTACATGTGAGTACTTACGTGATTGTGAAGGAGGAATTTGACAATAACGTTTATTGGTCAGAATGAGATTTTTGATGTTGTGCAGAGATGTGAGTTACATCCCGTCTGGTACAGGCAACAGGTAAGAAGAAGCTATGACAGGTAGGGAAGAGTATCAATTACCTGTTCATATCCCCTTTGTCTTGTGCTTTATGAGGTAACCCAGTGATATAAATTTGCATGTTATGGATGGAACGGATGGAAGATATGATCAGTAGAAAAGATGATGGTCTCTCTCTCTCTCTCTCTCTCTCTCTCTTTTGACAAGTTTTGATTCACTCGTGTAATTACATTATTGAGCAGGGGGATGGAGGATGGTTGAGAGTGATAAGAGGAAAATGACAGCTTTAACTTGACTCTGTTGTTAAATTACAGTATAATACGTACATACAATAAAGGGCAGAGACTCAAAATTGCGTGCTGTGTGTGTATTACATTTACATGAAATATGACCCACCCATACTCTCTCTCTCTCTCTCACGCACACACACACAGAACAGTAATACGGCAGACTAGGATCTTAAAGTTCTAACTGCATTTTACAATATGGTAAAGTTTACATGTGTAACTGGTGGTGGTTGAGTATGTCATTTGATAAATAAATAAACTACTTCTCTCATTGTTATGAGAATCATGGTGTGTCTGGTGGTTCTGGATCGTCCATTTGAAATTTGAAGGTTGTGTATGTTTTTTTTCTGAAAACTGTTTTTTTACCCACTTGTCGCTTGTGCCTTTTCTCCTCCATCTTAACTCTTAACTCAAGTGTCTGCTTAGAGCTGGAGTGAATAAGTTGCCACATGACATGCCAAACTGTCCCTCAATGACCAGTTGTACCAAGTATGTTTGTATTTTTTTTAAAAATGAGATAATTAAATTGAGCAAACAATTATGACTACTCTCATCCTCTGGGATTAGATTGGAGGATCATGAAAAATGTTTTTAATCACACACACACACATTTGTGTGCATTGTTTGTTTGTTTGTTTTCAAAAACGTCTTGAGTGGATCATGAGGACCCGCACACTTTGCATACACTTTGTTTTTTTCTTCCAAACCATACACAAGTTTTGCAGAGACAAGTTCGTAGGAAGCCAGTTTGCTGTTCAGTTTTTTTTATAAATTCTGTCCATACACAAATGATGGTAGTGATAAATTTTGTGAAAAAATAATTTACACAACACGAGAATTAGTTAAACGATGTTTTGTACTAGTTTCTTTTATTATCCTCTGATATTTTTACACATTTTTTTGGACGGATTGCATAATAATGTGTGTACATTACAAGGGAGTAAATTGTCACCCCTCAGCCTGAGGGCCTCAGGGAGTAAAAGGATTTTGGTAAAAAGGAAGAGTTACGAGTTTACACACAACCATACACACACTGCACACACACACACTGCACACACACAAGGAAATGCATGAACGTCGCTTGATATTAAAGATTCAGAGAGAGAGAGAACACAAAAAGGAGTGAGTTTGTGCAGAGACAGGGAATGAAAATAAAAATTTGAAGAGTGTACATACTTTAACACATTAATGGTGGTCATGAAATCAATCCCTAAAAAGGGGAAATGACACAAAGAACAAGAAGAACACACACACACACAGACAAATTAAGAACTATGATTTATATTCATCTTACAATTGTCCTAAACAATAATAATTTCAATTTTTTTTTATTATTTTACATTTTATGTACTTAACAAGTTTAGAAATCATCGTTAAATGAGATTTTTTTACACACGTGGTTTTATTTTTAATAGGGATATGACGGCACGCCACAACCGTTTACTATTTATTGTCCTCCTTCTTCTCCTCATTTTTTGTTGTACAAGAAAAGAGAGTTAATTTTTGACATGGAACACATCAATAGAAACTATTCCTCTCTCTCTAGTACAGATATTTAGGTAGGTTAGGGATGGAGGAAGGGAGGTAGTAAACATTTATTTACAGGTGAACGATAGTAGTCAGGGTTAAAGTTTGGACACCAACAAGGAGGATGACGTTGTGTAATGTGAAAATCTATTATGATGCACATACTAAATTACAATTCTTATATTATTATGAGATGAGAGGTGGTAATTATTCCCGACTGGGTATGAGATCGGTCCTTGCCTTATTTCTGTCATATTATGTAATTTTTCTCATTATTGTACTCATATTTATTGTGATAATACATACTGATACGTTTGTACAAATCCTCCCATGATTACCGAGATTACCATTACAAAAAAAAACTTTCACTTCTTCTTCAATGGGTGAGGGAGTCCTCCTGTGGTTTGGTTTTTTAAAAATATTATCCTTTGAACAATCTCGACTTGCATTTTTTGTTGACCTGGGTGTCCCCTTTTCTCTCTTGCATGGTTTTACTCAAAATTTACCCAACATCTCCATACGACGGATGGCCAGGATGGCGATGAAAGCTTTCACCCATCGTCTCTTCACAACATATCTTTTCAATTTACGGGTTTCCAACTGGTCATCCCGATTATTTCTCAGCCATGGATGATTGAGAGCCTCGGAAGCTTTACTACGAATTCTAGATTGTAATAACGTCACACACAGCGTCAGTATTTATTTTTTTGTGAACACTACATACATGCTAATTAATTTTTATACTTTTGATTCTCCCCTCCTCTCTCTCTCTCTCTCTCTCTAGAAAAATGAGTTGTTGCTGACAGGAGGTGAAAAAACGAGATAATTGTTCCAACTTGGACTTGTAACATGTCAAAAATTCCAGCACTTGTGCGTTTTACAATTGAATTATGAACTCTCTTATTCCTCCTCCATAAATACTGTCTGTGTACCAATCTTTTTTTGTAAGTGAAGCGTGAAAACGTTTTTTTCTCTCCATACATCCAATTTTGTGTCTGTGATTTTTTGCATGTGAATTTTACAAGTGTCAATCATCCTTTGCCTAAAAAAGATACCAATTTAACTAGAAGAATCATTATTGTATAATATGGTCTACTGTATGTAGTATGTATCACGTATAATGATGTGAATGCGGCTTTTCAGTTAATTTTCCTGTTTTTTGAGATATGCCAAGGTAACTACAAATTCTTTCATTTTACATTCCATGTGAGTGTGAGGGTGAGTGAGAGTGTGAGTGTTGTGGTGTTATGAGGTCGGAAATTCTCAATTCTTTTTCGTATTAGTCAACGAAAAAGTTTACAAACACGAGTCAAAAATGTTAAAAAGCCGAAATTCAATTCCAAGATCCATGGCACAACAACAACACACACACAATAAGAGAGAGATTAAAAAGTTCCAGAGGGAATATTATATGTGTCCTAATGACTGTGGTTACTGTTATTATGATGATAATTATATAGGATTACCAAACAAATTTTCACACTTTTTTGGCTTACAAATGTATTATCTTCGGCGTAGTAACAAAGATGAGGGTTAGCAAATATACACACACACAGAGTGAAGATGACATTCTCCCCTTCAGACGTTAAGTGTTTCGACTCACACAGACTGTTTAAGGTTAACAGTCACATCAATGTAATGTATGGATGAGGAGAGTGAGAGAGAGAGCCGGGATTACGTATTTAAGAAGAGTTATTCAAAAAAGAAAGCTAATTATAAAAGTTATAAATAGTAGTATAGGCAATAAACAAATAAGAAATTGTGTGTGTGAATCATGTTAGGGTTGCATTGGAGAGTTTGAGTTGTTGCAGTTCCCAATCATGTGTGGTTCACAAGGTTCTCCATTCATTCCTTTGGAAAAACAATAACACTTTTACTTTGACTCTTCTTCTGCTCCCTGTCAATCCATATTACTTATTACATACTCTATTCTACTCTTCAGCATACCATGAGGAAGGTATTGTGAGTCTTGTGTACTTACTAACACACACGTATTACACAATCCTGTGTGTACACACACATCATCCTCCCGTACTACATACGCAAATGGGCTGAAGAGAGACAA
Organism: Pygmarrhopalites habei; assembly: GCA_009870185.1. Taxonomy (NCBI): domain Eukaryota; kingdom Metazoa; phylum Arthropoda; class Collembola; order Symphypleona; family Arrhopalitidae; genus Pygmarrhopalites; species Pygmarrhopalites habei. The sequence goes on along the minus strand of WJFB01000952.1, from coordinate 27,698 downwards.
TTTTACTGCAGCAAAATTATTTGATTTACAAATCGTACATAGTACATGTTATTGTCATACCACATACAATGGAAGAAGGGGAAAAAATCAAAGGCAACTCTCTACCTCTATCTCCAGTGTAATAAAAAATTCATTCAATACCGTATAAAGGGTTTAGTTTTTTCCATCCTCCTACCTACTTACTACCATCATTACATCTTGAAAGGAAAAACTAAAGTAAAAACTGTGGGCTTAGTACACAAAACAGAACACACCACACAAATACAGAATGAAGATGGGGGCGTTGTTGTGATAAAAATATTTTTATATGGGCTCTCATCGTTTTTTCCTTCTCTTTTCAAAAAAAATGGTCATACGGGTACTTGGAATGATTTTCCTACTACTGTTGGCTGTATATTATATTTTAGAAAATCCTATTTTTTTAATCACAAACTCTGTTTGCCCTGAAATGATTTGACTTGATCCCAACGTTCCGTGTTAGTGGGAGTTTTTGTAGATAAGGTCATCCTGACATTTTTCCCCCTCATCTCAATTCCTCTTCTCCCAGTAAAATAAAATGGAACATGGAGAGAGAGGAGGAGATGAGGAGACGGGCATAAAAAGAGAAACAACTGACGTGAAAAAATTGTGCAAATACAAGTGCCAATGTCACGGCCAAGAATAATCTCTCAAAAAAAAACTACGCAGCCAAATTTTTTTTGAAGCAAAGGAAACACACACTCTGCATGTTTTCAACACGGTTGAACTGGTAATGGTGTACTATGTACATTATATTATATGGGGTAGTGTACACGGAGGAGAACTAACGAGTTATTTAAACATCAAGAATCCTGATTCAAGATACATATTAATATATATAGACGTATATATATAAGGTCAAAGCGTTGACGCCCGGGAGGAGGAAACAGTTTTTGCCAGACCTATAAACTATAAATTGTCTCGTGTACAGGTTACACACACACACATTAACCAGCTGACACTCTACACACACACTGTGGTAGTACATATATTTATTATACATACACACAGACCATATGTAGTAGTAGTAACGGGAAAAAGTAATAAAGTATTGAGCTGTCCGCTGTTCACTCTTGAAAATCAAAAAAGATTAAATATTGTTGAGGAAGAAGATTAGAAGAGGAATAATAATGTGGAGCGATCAATATTTAATTTATATTATATTCCCATAGGATTTGTATTGTAGTCCCTGTAATATTGAGAGAGAGGGTGGAGAGGGGAGAGTGACCGAAAAACAATAGAATAAGAGGAGAAGAGGAAGGGAGAACACGTTTGAATGAAAATTATTGATTTGTTGTAAAATGACAAGTTAATGAAGTGAATCTCCTTGTTTGTGGGACAATATTTTATTGTAATCTGTTATGACTACCACCATCACTACACCACATACGATTATGACGGTAGTCCCTCCTCACAAACACGAATCATAACAACAAATGGACAAGAGACCAAACGAGTGTGTGTGTGTGGGTGTACACACCAATACGGACACAGTTTTATTGACTTTAGCCTTCAAATATGAAAGAGAGAGAGGTTGAGATAGAGAAAAAAAAATTAAAATCACTGTTTCTTCTCTTGTCATTTTATATTGTGTAGCAAAACCATTAACAAGAAGAGAATAAGAAAAGAAAGGGGAAAAAAATTGTTTTGTGTATCACCAAATTGGAGACATTCCGTGAATAATGAATCAAAGAATGGTATAATTTTAATTAATTGTTCTTTCACTTTTTTTGTAAATCCACATATTTTTTTCACATAAATAATAAATATCAAGAATATTCAGTACAGCAAATATTGTGTATCACTAAATTGTAATAATTGTAATTCATCATCGTAACTCTACTACACGAGTAATAATATTATGGAAATAAAAAGAGTGATTTTTGTGTTCAATTTACATGTCCATGTCTAAAACGAAACCTACTCATCTCATCCCTCTCGACTGGGACAAGAAAGAGAGAGAAAGATGGATTCTTTCAAAGTCAATACCATAATTATTATCATTGTAATTCTGTTGTATAAGTATTTGTATACGTAATAATACATTTCTTAAATTCGATACACACAGATAGTACGGTAACATTCTACATTACATACAATGTTATATAGTGTATTTATATTCAGAACAGTAAGTATGTGTAATAAAAAGTATCATCTTAGGTTAAAGTCAAATCTTCTGTGTCTGTGACCATAACCATTTTGTGTGTGGATGGATTACAGGGCGGTAGTATGTTTAAGTAGTATCTCTAAATGTAGTAGTATACTGTCGTATAACATGGTTTTTCTTGGGGGTGTAAAAAGAATATGTTTGAATATGTGTGTACTTAAAAATGGAGTATCAGAGGGAGAGGTACAATAACAACAACAAGAATTGAGGGAAAAAATTCCTCTTTTCTTTATCCATTCAACTGTATTAAATATACATATTGTGGGGGAGAAGAGAGATGGATCTCTTTATATTGTACAACTCTGTTAAACTCTGACAATTACAAAATAACATGATAGACAAGAAGGTGACTCCAAATCTTGTTCGAGGATCATTATGTACAATTGAAAAAGGAGGGTGAGAATTAAAATTAGAGTATAAAATCAACAAATGTAAATGTGTGTTTGGGTGGGAGGGTGTCAAAAAATTGTTTTACGCATAATCGAGAGTCAAGCTCGAATTTCTAGTGTCTATCCTTTGACCTGCAACTTTTCACTGAAAACTGTGCAAAATTGTAAATCTTTTCTTCGACAATTCATATCTAATGTAATATAGGTAATTTTATCTTACGAACCTTGTGTCCTTCTGAAGGACTTTTCTAATACTAGAAAACGAATTAATTAAATATAAAAAGTAGAATTGTGTGACAATACTACTTGTGTTGTGTGTGTGCGTGTAGTGCTCACTGAGCATACACGTGTATTTTACACATGTACTAATGTATGTACTAACATGAACGGTGGACGAATACGAGATGCGTAACATTAAATTGTTAGTGTAAAAGTAAATTTAAATCATACATTTTATCATAAATACTATTTAACGCCAGTACAATGATGGAACGACAAAATATTCTACACGTGTATTTAGTAAAAGTGTTGTGTGTTGTGTAGTGTGTAATTAATTTTTAAAAAAAACACTATTGTGCATTCACAGATACCTCACTCCAGGAACATTTCCTTAGAGACTTATTACAATGATTTTTCATCATCTGGAGTTCTTCATGGAGTTGGTAAGAGAACCGTCGGATTTGATTGACAATGTTGACCCCACACTCAAAGGAATTGGCTCCATTTGTAGTGTCAGTCTCACCCCCAACCCCACTACTCCCATTAGTGTGATTGTAATGGTGGCCATGACACTGGTCACACGGGGTGTCAGCAATAGTTTTTTCAGTACATAAATGAGTGATTATACCATTAGGACTGTCAAAAAGGTAAGGGGTGTCTGTCCAACGAGCCACAAAATCCCTCAGATTGTCTTTTGTCAGGTCAAGTCGGGGACGAGGTTTCGACTCGGATGAGATGAGAGGAGATTGTGAATTTTGAATGGAACTCTCGGACTGACCAGAGCCAGAGTAACCCGACTCGGACTCGGATTGATCTCCCGTTGGAGAAATACAATGATTATTACTTTTACTCAAATTAACTAGTCTGACTGTTGTTGTGGACGACCCATTCACATGCTCCTCATCATGCCACTGCTCTTCCGCCCTAACTTTATTCCCATTAGTTTTGAGATTAGTAGGAGTAGTAGTAGTACTAGCAGTCTTTGGAGAAGTCTTGGTGATGCTGGAGGCAGGAGTAGAGTCCAGAATTGGAGGTGGAGTGGCTGGAGTGATGATTGTTTTTGTGACCGGTGACTTTGACATCGTCGTTGTCGTTGTTGTTGCTGTTGTTGGGATGAGTGTGGGTGGTGGACAAGTGATTGGTTCATCCTTGCTAATTGTACACTTATTAGCAGTAGGATTAGTTGTGGTGGTGGAGGGGAAATCAAGAGGAGAGGAGGAGGGGATCTCAGGAGTACGAGGAGGTTGAGGTAAAAGCCATCGGTGTTTTTTACATTCTGTTGCCTTCATTCTCTTCCTACACAAAACACAAAAAATCCCAAAAAGCAAAAAAATAATGTCAGTGGTGCACAATTTCATTCTGTCCACAATCAACCAATAAAAATTATTTTATGCTAATTCCATTTTAACGAATGCATAAATATGTGTCAGTGACCACTCAACTGTATGTCCCATAATGTCTTTGGACAGACCTGTCTACCTAATACTCTCGTTTAGGCGGAGTGAGTGTGCAAATTCGGATTTTGACCCGCACCAGTTCAAGAGTTACAATTAATTACATTTACAATGTGTCAACTTACAATCAATCTACAGGTTAATCAAGTTTACAACTAACTACTACTCTGACGATGAGAGACACGATGGAATTACAACTTAGACCAGAAAAACGTGCAATAATTATTAATTAATGAAAACTGATTACGTCAAGCTAGCTAAAAATGATTCTAATATGCCGGATTTCTAAGCCAAGAAAAGAAAAACTAATTAAAATTAAGAAGCAGAAAAAGTAACAAAATTATTCATCCTTCCAGTTCACCGTTCCAGAAGAAGGAAGAGAAGACTCTTTTATGTATTTACACTGTAAGTTTTTATTACTGTCAAATTGTCACTAATTTCAAAGCTAATGCAAAATTGGAAGTATGGCCAACACATGGTTTAATTTTAGTGTGTGGAAATTTGTGAATGTCCTTTTTTCTGTTTGAACATCTTAATTATTGCAAAGCTATAAGTACAACAACCATTAAAAGTCTCATAATCTGTTTTTTGTCATTGCAAAAAAAGTTATTAGCTAACGTAACATTACATTAAGTACTGTCCCTTGTGTAGCTGTGTGTATTTTAATATTTTTTCCCCACCCCCTGCTTTTGTTTCAGTATTATAAACTATAAAATGTTTAATGTCAGGTTGTAAATAAGTGACACAGGGAGAACTAGTACGTATATAAATATATACAACGTTAAACGTTTTCTTCCTGATAGACCTCCTATGATGGATTTAAAATGAAAAAAAATGTCTTGTGTAGATAAAAATAATGAATGAAATGAATGGGAATTGGAATGAAGAAGATTCAACACGGAGGATTTGAGGAGGTTGGTCTCGTCCTCGAATTATATTATTACTCTGTTCAAAATGTTTTTGTAGACAATTTACCTAGAACTGGTCGTGACTGAAATAGCTTTATATTTATAGAGGCAGAGAGCAATGCAACCAAGTCAGAATGATGTCCAGCTCCATTAAACAAGGAAAAGAGAGACGAAAGTCAGACTACATTGGAGTGAGTGACAAACTACAGTTTGTATACATGTACGTGGTGCTCAAGTTTAACGAATTGCAGTGTGGAATTGACAGAGAAGGTAAGCAAACGATAAATAAAGCAACAGTACTCACTAAACAGAAAAGAGTGCACAAGATGATAGTCTAATTGGTACTTTTGTGTTATTGACAACAGTTGAGGAATCGTGGGTTCATTAAAATGAGTAATCTAATTAAATTCAAGTTCGTAGAAGATGCAGCAGAATGCAGAAGCAGTTATACTACGTCTTTTGCAAAAATATCTTGATGATCCCTTCTCTTCCTTTATGTATTTGTACTGATGTTGTACATGCTGCTACTACAAAATTTTACTCATGTGTACTTGTATGTTATCCCTACTTTTTCTACAATACGATAACGATACACCTAAGAAAAATACTAGAATCCCATGTGGACTACTCCAATGAGCCGTGCGAAAATTGTGTGTGTTAAATCTAATCAACATGTAAACTGTCTAGGCAAACATTATGCATCCAACAGTTTGACTGGTTTCATTAAAAATAAATTATACCTACCTACCTACAGTAGAATTAGAGTGAGAGAAGAAAAATTATTTAAAAACACTTACTTTTTGTCTTTTACAAGTAGCTTTGAGATGAAATCTTTTGCATCCTCTGAACGGGTTGACCAGAAAATAATTATAGTGACAAAAATATATTAAAATGTATGTATGTAGGACTTTCCCTCTCAAACAACACATCATTATTCACTGCATGTGTGCACTGTGTGTAGTATAATTGGACAGTGTGTAAATGTAGAAGAATAATGGAATATTGGGAAAGAATACCTGAAATGTCGTCAAAACACTCGTCGTCAAAATCGTACTTTGCAATGGTCACATTAGCCATGGTTTCCACATCAGTTTCCCCCATGAATGGTGACAGACCAGAGAGGAGGACGTAAGTGATGACTCCGATTGACCACATGTCTGTTGAATAGTCTATCGCTTCAAAATTGACAACTTCTGGAGCCACAAATTCCGGTGTGCCGAACAATACCTTAATTTTACAGGAAAAAATAGAAGAATTTCAGTCAGAAAATTCATGTTCCACCATTTTAGTCAAATGAAAATGAAGCTGAGAGAAATCAAAGGAGGAGATAAATTCTACTAATACATACAGAAAAAGACAATGAACTTGTCCTTCTCCCTCTCCCTTCAGCTTCTGGTTTTACACAGTTTCATGTTCAGAGACAAATATGCTAAAGGATTGTATAGAATTTTACTGGATTATCATACCTGTAGTTTCTTTGTTGGGTCATAAAATCTCGCCAAGCCTACAAAATCAAATTGTAGAAAATATTAATCAAATTTTTCAACCACACTTGTATGGCTGAGGTGTGTGTTTGTGTGTACAACTTGACACACACATACCAACACACACACAAGAAGAGCGTAAGTGTTACTATTTATTATTTACCAAAGTCAATAATTTTTATACGGTTCCCTTTTTTGGACAGACACATGACGTTTTCAGGTTTCATGTCCAGGTGAAGCACATTCTGGGAATGTATGTACTCAACAGCTTCTGAAATTTGTCTCACAAACACAGCACAAGCTCTCTCCGTCAAGACAAACTCATCCTGGATTACCCGGTCAAATAATTCACCTCCCCCAACCCTGAAAACAAAAGGAAGAAAAAAATAAGATTGACAACTCTCATCAAAAAATTTTCCAATTTACTCTTCATTTTCCACACAACATGAAGCCTTAACTTTACTCTCTCCAGACAACTTCAGCTGACTTATTTTTTTCTCTTTAAAATAATTTGACTGTGGAAATAAATGTGCCAAATTGCCCTGTGTGTTTCTCTGTGTGTTTTATCCTTTGGCCAAATCCCAGGAAGCGTGCCCATCTCACATTTACTCTTCAAGAATTTTTGCCCCTCTCCTCACACCATATTTCAGTTACTATCCAACAGTATCTTAATGTCATTAGCCATGAATGTAGAACTGCGTGGTGTCGAGACTACAAGATTTAAATTCATTTTTTGATACCAGTAGTCAAAGAATGGAAGGAGGATTTTTAAAAAAACTGTCCTTATCTTTTATAACTGCATTATATAATTAGACTGTCTGAATGTGTCGTCGCATCTTAATTTTTTTTTAATTAAGAATTTTGACAGAGAATGGAGACACGTATCAAATATTTGTTTACACAATGGGAATGCACATACGCCATAAAATACATCTACGACTCTACTCTTCCAGATCAGAGTCCCCCTCCGAAGTTTATAAATAGACGATTTATTAGGTGTGTATAAATACACCATATATTTTTATATTATGTACTGTAATAACATGGCAGGAAAAACCGAAGAAGAAAAGGGGGAGGGTGAGAGAGAGAAGAAAATGATTACTCACATTTCAAGGATTAGACACATTTCAGAATGCACCACATCGTCGATGGCATCAAACAACTGGATGAGACGGGGATGTTGTAGCTTTTTCATAATTTCTATCTCTCTCTCCACATTTCGACGTTCATCCTTCCTTTTGGTTGTGACCACTTTGGCTGCGAGCATCAACCCTGTCTCCCGATCCTTACATCGAAATACTCGTCCAAACTTCCCCCTAAAGTATTTAATATATCAAAAAGTCATACACACACACCCAAACAACCGAATTAAATATATCATATTATACACAAAGGATAAAGGGAGGGGTGAAGGAAATATTAGGAGCAATGTTCTGATTTTTGAGAGAGCCAAATAATTTCACGTCCTTTTTACGATACAAAAATATCCTCCTCAGCACACACACACACACACACATTCAAAAAGAGAACTATCAAATTTATCAAATTAATACGTCTTCTCCAATTTTGTGTGTACACTGCACTTTTTGCCAAGAAAATAATATGTGAGTGACTTATCGGCGTCGACGTTGTACAGTAGTTTTGCAAATTGTAAACTTTTTTTCAAAAAAAATGATGTACAACACAGTGACATAGTAAAATGATAAGTTGGACTGTCATTTTTAACTTTCATGTATCCATGTTCTCTTTCGATGCGTGTGTGTGAACTTTGTACCATTCATTCACGAATTTCAGTTTTCTGATACAAAAATAAATTACTGCAATTCACTTGTGTCAGTACACACACATTATATTTTAAATAAACATAATATTTTCCCAACTGACCTGCCAATCTCATCAAGAACTTCGTAAGCTTCCCGAAGACTCACGTCACGTCTTGTAGTGACATCCCGGAACGGAAATGTGGGTTCCAACTCTGCAGAAGAAAAACCATTGTCAAATTTAGTGCTCCAACACATTAGACATTGTACAGGATAATGGACACCAGTTCAAAATACAGATAATACTTTCATATATTCTTTAGCTATTTCTTTTCTTATGGAATACATTATATAATACTCATATGTTACGCTAACGTTGTGACTTTGTACTTATCAGTGATTATTCAGTGAGAGCCTCAAACTATCACATCAGACTCTGCAGTTACACAAAACATTAGCAGAAAACCTAATGACAAAATTATGAATGATGTACGGTAGAACCCTCCATCCTGTTTACTGTATCCTAGTCAGTCAGCAGTTAAAATACTTCTACTACAATATTCTCGGGTTTGCCAAGTCAAACACACATCAGAAAGGGAGAGAGAGAGAGAGAGAGAGAGACTGGATAAAATCACCTTGATTTTTTTTGACTTTTCACTCTATTCCTGTCTTAATGTCTAATCTTATTTTGCAAAAAGGACATAACTTGTAGTTTTATGAACTATCTACACTAAGTACCTTCTTATACGATCCTTACATATTCATACGTAAGGCTCCATATTATAAATCATGATTTATCACCATTGACAGATACATAACAAATCTTTTTTCTCAATAGTGCGAAGGTGAAACTAAAAAAGATCAAACGGATTTATTACTCAACAATCATTTCAAGTCCAAAACTTTGGATTATTTTTGAATAATTAAAATCAAAAAAATCAATTTTTTTGTGCAAATTCATGACTCTCTTAAATGCGCATTAACACGCAGGAGGACAAAGTTCTACTATATGTGTATTTTTTGTGTGTACAAATTTGTAAATAAAATTAATAATCTTTTTTTTCTTGATTGTCTACATTCTCACCCTCAACTACAATCTCAGTCTGCCTCTTTGAGAGCAGAAGTAACATATAGAGAAACAAATAATGATAACGTAGATTCCGACTAAATGCACGAAATATTTCCCCCGTCATCAATAATTATATTATGATTCTTTTTCCCCTGCGGTTCAATAATTCAATCTTGTATGTAATGCTAAATATCCTACACACACATTGTGCGATAAGAAGAGAGGGGGGATAGAAAAAATTTGCACTGACAAGATAGGACACACACACAAAGAGAAGGTGTTATAAAAAAGAGTAATTCTGATGAGCTATCAAACTCATGAACACGATTTACCCCCTAATAGAATAACCTCACACTGACTTGTGAGTCTGTCGATGATAACGAAAAATCATGCAACTTGTCACATTTTTACCCTTGCCATCAAATAAATGTACCCTTGCCAATCAATATCCACAGTCTGTATTTTCATAATGTTTTTACTCCTTGTCATTACAATTATATTAGAATAAGTGTACTGTATTGTGTTCACAATGTGTCCCCCTCCTCCCTCCCTTCATCAATACAAGGATCAATTAACCTCAAAAGAAGTGCACGTTCGTTAAAAAAAAGAAAGAAAGATCAACACAAAATTATGACTGACATCTCAAATATTTATCAAGTTGAATAATGATGATGTGCAATAAATAGATTGAAGATGAGGAGGAGGAGGGGAGAGCACTTTTTTTCCAACACTATAATTTTATACTGTTAGTAACTTACATAATACTATTTGTTTTTAATCTCAATTAATTTTCCCTGAGTACTTAAAATCAACAAGGATGATAACAGAATAATATACTTACCATCAATTGGATCCGACTCGTCCACTATAATCATTTTCCTTGACAAGTATGTGTGTGATTAGAGGAAAAAATCTCTTCTGTTACTCAATAAAAGTGGATTTTTGTCAGTTGAAAAATCCCCAAAAAGCACTGATTATAACCACCTGGAAAATGAACAAATCACAGGATCACAATAATGAAGTGTTTGTCGTTTGTCCTTATTGTGCAGTATCAGTCACCATTTATGTCCTAAAATTTTCTAATTTAATTCAGGACAAAAAATCTCAACGGACAACAACAACAATGATACCGGCACACAGAATGGACTCACAGTCATAAATTGTATCTCTCTTTGTCACACACAAGTACTGTGTACACTGGATGTGTGTCTGTGTGTGTCGTTGTAAGTATTTGCAAAGGTTTAAACACGAAACGGACAAATTTTAAAATTGACTATTTACATCTGTATTAAAATTTATCACTCACAAAATCACAATCACTGTGTAAAAAATTGATACTACACTTTTCTCTCTCCGTCAACGGGTCACCTTACAAAGTAGTTGTAATATCATTGTGTGAATAAAATTCACACACCACAATTTAATTGAACACACAACAAAAATCTGTTGAGACTGTATGGGAGCCTTTTTGCACTGATGGGGAGGACGACGAGAAAAGATGATGCTCTTGACAGCCAGACGCAACAGCAACTACCACAAAAGTAGATGAGGTAGACAGAGAGAAGGATAGAAGTTGGCAAGGAAAAATCTGCGAGTGTGGCTAAAATGCACGTGAGAGATATAGAGGAGAGATAGAGAGAGGACAAGTTCTTTCGCATTACTTTTTCTCATATACCATTTTACTAGAGTAGAAGTTAGAAGGGAAGAGAGGTAGGAGAATTATAGTTACAGCATGGAGGTATCATCATATATTATATTTGTTATGTTCCCCCACACTACACACACACACATCAGTGTGTGTGTGATGAGTAGAGAGTCAACAAGTACATTTTAATGCATACAGCCTTGCGTCAGGGCAGACAAATCAGTGAAGATAATAATAATAATGCAACTGAGTTCCCTTCCAACTTACGCCGCTAATAATACACACACATACACACACACGCAGAGAGAGAGGAGAGAGAGAGAACTTGAGTCTCAAGACAGAGGTACTCTTGTACAAATACAATAATGATGATTTGATGATGTGTACACATGTTACGTTACAATAATAACATTGTATTTAACTTTGTATCTCTTTATAAAATAAAAATTACAGGATTACGTCTTTCATTCTTTGGGAAAAAATTCTTTATTTAAGGGGAAAGAAAGGAATGAAATAATTTGTGCATTTCATTCTCCATCGTAAACTGTATTATTTAAGACAGGGAAGAAGGGAGATGGAGAGAGATGAGTCTAAGTGAGGAGGACACATGACAAGAAACTGTGAATGAGGGAATTATTACTACGATACATTATAAATGTCGGAAGAAAGGGAGGAGGAGGAGACAGAGTATCGTGCAGTCCATTGATATAATATATTAGTTTGGCAAGATTTATGACTGTCTATTATTTTTTTTGTTTTTTAACCAAATCATCTACTGAGACCAAAAATTTGAGGGAGAGAAGTGTGTGTGTGTGTAGTAAAAGAGAACCAGAGTACAGGTACACACTGTGTTGTGTGTGTGTGTGTTGTGACAAGTTGGACGGTATATATAAGGCAAAACAACTAATTGTAGAATACTCTTCCTCTACATGTTATTCTACATTTGTTGTATGTACAGTACACACAGTGTGTGTGTGTTTCTGTGATATCACAAATGATTGATAAAGATATGAGATGAGGAGGATGAAGGAAGAAGGGTCATCATCTCCATCCTCTCCTCTGTCTTGACCGGTTTACACAAACATGGAGACAAATAGAGTTTGATAACATGGGCAATATAAAACAAGATGAACGGAAAAAAAGACAGAAATTTGAGAGGATGGAGCAGCAGCACATTTTGTTTGGGCGGGTTAATTAAGAGAATCTTTCCATATATTCCGTTTTCTGCAGTTCAACTTTCCTCACACACACATAACACACAACACACACATGTACAATATTAAATGTAATCACAAGAGAATTCTTCTATGTACTAGTGTGTATTCGACATGTGTGTCACCTCTTCATGTTACGTGGATTCTTCCTGATATTCTCTAAATTGTCTTTTAGTTTGACGACGTGAACTCTCTGTCACATAATAATACAAATATCCAGTCAGGCTCAGAACTAATGTTCAAGTCAATTCTTTTCCCCCTTTTTTTGCTCATCTGGAATGTTTTTCTACTGTTTGCAGACTGTACAAATTACAAATACTGTTCCAAAGTTATTTTAATTACAATGACTCTCCTCCTCCTTCATAACCGAGTGAGGAGGAGCAAGAGCAAGAGCTTAAGTGCAAAGATATGTTAGTATATATATGTGTGTATGTGTGTCTTTGTTTGAGACAACAATAATTTCCTGATGTTAATCCAAAATTTTTGCTGGAATCAAAATACAAGAGATAGAGAGAGAGAGAGAGGATGGGAAGGAGGAGAAAAAATTCCGAGAAATATTAGCATGACATGCAATTGTAGTGAAGGGATGAGAGGAGGAGGAGGAGTGAGACAAGTGTATGCAAACATTGACTCAAAAACTTGCCTCATGTCATCCCATGTCCTTCAATTAAGAGAGAGAGAGAGAGGAAGAGACAAACAGAAGAGCAAAATATCACTTTCGTGCGTCGCATGGTCAGATTTGTTACCTGCATGTACCCTACAGTCCCATATACTTATACTTGCAGTAAATGTGTGTGTGTTGTGTAATGGACATCATGGATAAAAAGTACAAAAACTATCAACTGTGGAAATGACATGAGATAGGACTCCACCGTGATACTCTTAATACATACAGAATGTTTGGTGATGGGGAAGCGGATACTGTAGTATAAGTAAAACTGAGTGCTAAGTAAGTATCCATGCTAAAAACTTTTTTCCCCTCCACACACATCACACACTACATACACACGTTTTCATCCCTCCTCCTCCACTGTATTTTGAAAAGGAAGATAAAATAATGTCAACGTTCTCGTTGCGGTGTCACAAAAGCGAGCAAACACTTTACAAATTGTTCACAGGTGCCGAGGAATCCCAGTGTCTCCCTGAAGGTTTCACAAACACATGCAAATCTCAAATCCCAAGCCAATAAATACGAGGAGCTCTCTTCCTCTCTCTCTTCTTCGTACAATTGTATACTGTCTTAACACACACACACACTGTGTGTGTAATGTGTAGAATCCTTTCTTCCCCGAAGATTACAATTCATACTCTCACGAGACAGGAAGACTATACAGTCACCGTCTTCCCTCCACAAAAAACAAATGGTTGAGCCAACACAATGTTACATACATACGACACACACACATACACACTGGTATGCATGGGTATAGTAAGTAGGTGTCATTCTGTATTGTAATTAATATGTAGCATACAAGAAAAAACTTGTGCTGCTCCTGCGTTTCCTTTATCTTCCTTGGCGATGCATACATTTCATCATTTTGTCACCCTTTGTCAATGGCCCTAGTTTCCCTTGGTCACAATTTTTTGTGTGTGTGGGATTCTCAATGAGAAGGCTGATTGTGCCTCATACGGAATGTGCAAAGAAAGAGGCAGAGAGAGGACACAAATTTTGTTTTACATATCTAACCCATACCACTCCCCGAGAAAGCTGACCTCAAACTCTTTGAGGAGTGGGTATGTGACCAAAATCACCTCTCTCTGTCTACATGTATATGTGTATGTGTTGTCCAGTATTTTTCTCACAGAAAATAATTTGACTATTCTCTTCCCTTCCCATCCCCACCCACATTATTTCAAAAAGCCACATTGGACATTACACAATGTGAGCTTTGCTCTCCTCCTGACTCTTGTTGACAAAAAAGGAGAGAGGGAGAATCGTGGTTTCTGATTTATGTAATTTAATTTCATGGGGATGGTGAATGTTTCACCGGGTGATACGCTATAATTTTCTATAGAAATTCTCTCATTCTGAGCGAGCAATGAAACCTCGTTGTCGTTGTCGTTGTCGTTGTGTGTTGTTGTTGTTGTTCATGATGAGGCTTTAAATTCCGCTCATTCTTCCTATGATAATCCTCTCCTCCTTTCCTCCCTGTTTAGTCTGACCATAGTCTTATTTTTCCCCGAACGGAATTTGTGTGACGACAATCCTCAAAAAAAATACAGTAATAACCAAGCAATAATATTATTAATAACAATAACAATCTGCGAACAAACGTAACTCGAGTGTCATGTTGTATATAAGTACATATACTGAGTACGTACCATTTGCGAGTGTAGTGTAAAAGGAGATGAGAGCGGATGTGAAAAATTTCTATCCACAGAGGATACAATCGGAATTAAAGAGAGGAGGAGGAGGGGAAGGAATTGTCGACAACATTTTTTTAAAAAAAAGATGTACGTGCATAGACCAAAGTGAAAATGATTTAGAACGACAGTTAATTTTAAATGTTGTTGGAATGGAAAACATGAGATAAAAATCCTACATTCCTCCTCCTCCTCCACTTTTAATACTACACAACACCCGTATCTTTTTACAATAAACATTGTCTTTTTAGTGACGACAATTCAATTGACGCATTATTTTTGTACTACTTGGCTTGGGTTCATCAGGTGTAATTTTTTTGGGAGGAGGAAGAGGAGAAGAAGGGACAATGAACAAAATTCCAAGATTGAGAAAGAGAGAAATCATTTGATTTCGTTCATAACTTGCATTGTTTTGTCTGCTCCTATCAAACATCTTATAAAAGACTGAGAAAGAGAAGAGAGAGAGGTAAAATGTGTAACGAGTTTGAAATTGGGTCAAATATACTAGGTTAAATTTGTGTTTTTCTCGGAAAAACTCTCCTGGGTAGATGAAATGTCCCTCATTTTTTTCTCCTAAATCTTCTGGTTTTCTCATGATGTTCGAGTAGATTCCAAAACAAGTAAGAATAGAATCTTATTTTTACAATAATAATAAAAAGCTGAATCATTTTCATATTTTTATCACACATTTTTTTCTCCTGTCTCTCTCCTGTCAACCCCACACTCGCTTTATATCACAGTCACGTATCTCCCAGTCTTATCCATACTACACTGTACACTTTTGTACAGAACAGATATGAAAAATATCGTTTTCAAATTGCATTTCCTTTTCAGTTCCCTCAAAGTGAAGGAATAGGGAAAAAAATTTAAAATTTTCTGACTCTCTCAAATATAAATCATTTAAGTGCACACAACAACCTACATTACACACACATTTTGATCGTTTTGAATTAGCATAGATTTTATTAAATGCAAAATCCGGTATGAAAGTAAAATTAGAGAGAGAGCTGTGGACATGTCCTGGTACTACACACACACACACACACACACACACACAACACTGCTGAACGTCTTGTGTATTTACGCGTGTGTGTGTGTGAAGGATAATATGTGATGCATCTCAGTCAGACAGGAAGGACATTAGCATATGAACGGATATTTTTGAAATATATCACGATTATCACAAATACGTATCAGGGATCTCTGAGAATTTAAATTGCCTTCTCTCTAACTCTGAGGAGAGAGAGAGAGAGAGAGGAACGGTCAATGGAGCATAATGTAAGTAATGTGTAGTGTAAAGTAACAACCACAACAAAAATACACAAACAGGAAATGTAACACACACGCTTTGAAGCGGATATGCATAGTTTAAGTGCTCAGCACTGAGATTTTTTTTCTTTTTGCATTTTTCCAAGTTACATTACTTGTCTACTCTGCACTACAGTCCACAACAACAACAAACCATGATTATTTTATCCTTCCTCTAAACTACTAATTTCTTCTGTATTCTAGATCATACGAAAATTGTCTTTTTATGACCTGTACCCCGTGTATTCATACTCCTTTAGTTTCTTTTTAATCTTACATCTTCTCTTTTTTCTCTCAAAAATTGTATCATTAAACAAAATATCTTTTTTCTTTAATGCATCCTACCACCCACATCCCAAATTCCTTGCACTGACATTAGGATGTCCATTATGTATTATGATGTGGAGAAAATTGTATGAAATCTGATTTACCTTACCACCCTACGTTTAAATAATAATCTTATTTTTGTTGTTACTTTACTTGTGTACTTTATGGGCTTGTGTGTGTCTCTCTCACTCCCTGACCAAGTTCCATATTTTGTCCCATATTCTTTTAACTAGTAGAACACCCAAAAATTCATGATGATCCAAGCTTTACTTTCATAATTTGTATGCAGAGTTGTCTCCTCCTCTTGGTCGAGATTCAGTCACAAATCTTTAATTTTCTATGTTCATTTAAATTAGTCTAAAACCTAGTTTGTGAGTTTTTTATGTCACTGTTACTACCTTCGGAGTAAAATTGGTTTTTTGTTGTTGTGGAATCCCTCTTCTCTCTCTCTCTCCCTCGTTCATCCTCATCCTCCAAGGGATCTGCCAATTTGTGCCACAATTTTTAATGTGGATCCGGAGGTCACTCACTCACACTCGTCGGATGAGAGTGTGTCCTCGTAATAAATATGAAATAATTCTTTTTGTGACTAATTAAAATCCGTAACATACTTCCAGGAGGATGCGTCGTATGACGGAGGAGAGATCTCAATAAAAAAATCATTATTTTGAGGATTACATTATTATGACTCTTCACATCCCTATCCGAGCGTATCCTCTGTCAAATCCATTTTTTGAGGAGCTGTTTGTACAAAGAAGAAAAAATGAAAACGGTAATATTCACAGTGTCAGAGGACACGTTCTATTTTGTAGAGGACAGAGGACTGAATATTGAAACAATGTAATTATTATTTTCATTGTACTTCAACTATCCTCCTTCCCTACCCCCCACCTAAACGTACATACAGTGTATGATTGTACACAAGTATATTTGATCCTGAACAAACTAGTCTGTGTTTAACTGACAAACATATACATATATATTTAAACGGGGGTGTTGTGTGTGTGTATTTTAAAATTGTGATGCATCCCCTCATCTGTTCTACAAGAGAGAGAGAAACGTGCACATGTTATGTGGTATGTAGTCTAGAACTTCTAGTTGTGTGTGTGTCTGTGTATTTTCACATCCGAGTAAAAAAAGAGTAAAACACCGAAAGAGACTTTGGAGCATGTGTTTGTGCGTATTGAATACACACAATGTGGCGTACATATGTATTTGCATATTTTTGCGAGACAGAGAGAAAGAGAGAGAGAAGGTTTACGAGGGGACGCAAAGAGAAACTTACTCTCAGGTAATTAAAAAAAATGTATTAACATCACAGTACAGTAATAAAATTGTCATACATCTCTCTTCTGTCTTTTCTCAGAGTGGCAGGAGGAGGAGAGGAAGAATGGAGGTCTCCTTTGTCATCACATGTACAATAATGGAAAACTACACTACTTTGTGTCCTTTTCAAAGTCCCTGTTTTCAATCCACATTTGTTGGGACTCAGTCCCAGCCTTTCTATTATAATTTTTGGATTGAGATACAGTAGTAGTGGTTGAATACGGTCAGTACACTTATTTTTAATTTGCTGTACAATTTTTTTCCTTTGAGAATTTAAAAAATGCAGAGATTTGTTGTCTGACAGTTATCTTAATGTGAGGTTTTGAAATACCCCAAAATTAGAGACAAAGTTTTCTGGAAAGTATTAAATTACGTCGGATATTCAAAATATAAATGTATTGACCGTGCTCAACCAGTATTACTGTATCACAAACATACAATCCACATTCACAATCTAAGCATATCCTCATACAACAACAAATAATAGTAATATAAATGTAAGGTACCGGTAAATCTGTCTTGTTTTCCTACACAGCATACCATTTGCCATTACCACCTATATATAATATTGGACTGTACACACAGAGTTAGTTGTATTTGTTTTAGTACGAATCCTCGTAATTCGTCCTTTCACTAATGACAGATTGTAAAACTAAATAAAACTTCATATACTAAAGGTCCTTTTATAGCCCAAATCACATTTACGGTAGAATAGAGACCAGAAAACAAGAACAACGAGATTTCCTCACTTCCCTACACCACACATGTACTTTTACACATGTGCATCTACACAGACAAACACTCGTGTACAAAAAGCCATGGAAGGTAAATACAACTTTAAAGTCTTTTTGTATCTAATATGGTACGTACGTATCGAAGAAGTATAGGGATATTGCAAAAGCTGGCGGAAGAAAAGGGAGAGAGAGAAAAACTAGAAGACTTTTAAACTACTAACTATAATGTGTAATGTAATGTAATAATGACGATAGTAACAATATAGACAAAGACAATAAAAAGAAGCATGGAGAAAGAAACAAAGGGTTTATCGGTAGTTTTGAGCACAAGGTGTATTACATACTATTTTGTTTGTTGTGTGTGTGTGTGTGTCTCTCTGTCTCTTGTATTCTATTCTAGCAACAGTTGACTTAAAGTCACATACAGCAATTGTTTACAGACTACTTTAGTACAAGTTGGCATGGGATGGTTGTGGCTGTGGCATGCAAGTTCAAATGAATTTTGTTTTATTTCCACGAAAGACACTGAACGAAAAGAGTGTAAAAGAAGGAGGAAGTCACACCTTGAGAAAACGACAACGACGACGACCAAGAGACGAGCGACCAAACGATGAGAGAGAGAGACGATCAAAGACGGACGGATGAGAGAGTTCAAACAGATGTGTGTGTGTGCAATTTAGTTTTCTTGTATCAATTGTAAGTACACAAATGTAAAGTGTGTGTGTGTGTGTGTGTACTGTGTAACAGGGGAAGAATAAGTGCAACAATAAGAAAAAAAAACTTTTATGATCCTCTGTTGTTTAGGGGCACATCATCATCCTTTTTTCTTTCCAGAACTCTGTGTACTGTATTTTGCCCACATATATATATATATATAAAGAGAGAGAGAGAGAGAGAGGGTACGGTAACAATGAAGATGTCGGCTTGAGATTATTAAGTCACCCTCACAAACAACAACCACACACAAGGAAGATGATGAGAGGATGACTTTAATTCAATCCGGCTGTCGTTAAAAATTCTAGGGAAAAAAAGGATGAATGCTTCTTGCCTTTTTTTCTCCTCTCTTCTCTCTTTAAAGATACAAATAATTATATATAGAAAGGTAAGGTGTACTTACAACAGAGGCAGAAGCCTTGGCCTTAGTCTTGACTTCAAATCCAACTTTAGTGTGAGCGTGTGTGTGTGTGCAGGAAGAGAATTTGTTGTTGTGAAATTTTTTATTATTTCAACACTTTTTTTGTCTCTCTACTTTACATCCAGTTGATGTTATTACATACACTTGTGTATGTGAGTTTACACAATTGTTTTCGAGTAGTTTTCGTGTTACTCAAGTGGTGAAATGTTTGATGATGATGATGATGAGGTAGGGCAGGATGGAATAAATTTTTAAAAGTCAAATTCATGGAGGACCATATAATACAATTTAATTGAATCTTAATCACGATTCACAACCTCTGTTTTTTTGATGATGATCAATGACTGAGGTGTAGTGCGTGTGAGAGAGAGCTGGAGGGGAAAAAATCTGCGTAGAGTAGTCTGTAGCACAGAAACACAGATAAAAATCTCAGGATGAACCGTAAACAGAATTTGATTTGCTTGATGTTGTGTTGTGTGTGTGTGTGTCTTTTAATAGTGTTTGTCCCACAGAGTTCCAGGTAGACAATAATGTGTGAGTACTATATGGGAAAAAATAACGTTTGATTTTTTTTCTCTCTCTCTCTACACTACACACTGTCTATCATCTCTTCCTAACCGTTTTTTCCACAAACTTTCCGCTTCCTTGACGTAAATGAGATTTGACAAAAAAAGGTACGAAAAAAAAGTATCTGAAGCACCCCCCGTCTATTGCTTTTGAGGATGAGGAACACACAAGAAAGATAGAGAGAAGAAGAACAGCTTGAATTTAATTACACAGGTACACAAAATTAGCTCTCTCCAAAAATCTTGGATTTCGTGTGAAAAAAAAGTGTTTGGTGAGAATGAATCTTTCTTCTCGTAAATATACAGGAGGTAAACAGTAGGAGTGAAGGTGATGTAGTCTAAATTTCCTTTTCTTTAATTGATTCAGCTCTCTCAAAAACTGTGTTTGTACAAAATCCCCAGTGAAGAAGAAATTTGCAGTGTTAGTGTCTGTGTGTAGTCTGTCTGCCACAGGGGAGAGTGTGTATATGTACACAAATTTATTTTATGGGAGGAAATGAACTTGAAATCAAATGAGAGAGATTATTTAGTAGTATAAGCAGTGCTGGAGGGCTGCTGTTTGTCGTTTGTTGTGATTCCCAATTATAATAAATGATATATTCTTGTCAACTGGTTAATTTGACTGGCAACGCGGGTGGAACGAGGGACAAGGTGACGGTAGGGCAGTTGTGGAGCCTGCCCTCGGATGAGTACAACTTTGAGAATTTTTTTTAAAAAATAATTTTGTATACTAGAATCCCTCGGATGTGTGTGTGTGATGACTGTTAGTATGTGATTATAGAGTGTCTTGGAGATGAATAGGCAGACCAAATGGTGTGAGGTTGGGTTGGAAGAGAGTGAATGAGAGAATTTTTTTGAGAGAAAGAGAGGAGAGGAACCCAGATGAAGAAGAAGAGGAGGAGGAGGGGAAGGATGCCATACCATGCGAATGCAAAATAGTTTGAGATCGACTTGTTCATGGCCAGAAGCTGAAAAAATCGCAGTAGCCAAATTTAGAATCCTCCAACAAACTTCATAGCTGCCATGGTCTTCTCGTCATCCAAGTCAAGCCGTTCTTGAAACTATGCAGCTTTAGTTTAGCTACTCAAAAAAATGATGTTCAGTAGTGTGGGTCTATATTAATGTGAGTGTGTGTGAATCTGTCTCTGTAGAAAATTTTAAGCTGCGAATCCTCATGATGAGAATGTAAAAATGTTAAAGTGGAGGATGGAGCACAAGCACAGCTGAGGAACAAGCCAACATCATAATACACACATGTATATGAATAAAAGGATGGGAGTGTATGGAAACCCCGATTTTAAAAACACTTTTATTATGACTATACGATGACAACGACATGTATATATCCTCCAGTTTTATTTATACTGATCCTCTCTCTCTCTCTACAAGGGAGGCCTGCATTCTGCCTTGTATTGGATTCCTCATTCAGAATGAAAATATTACTAATTAGCTAGCAATTTACTGCAGTCAGGATGAGAGAGAGAGAGAGAATTCGGGGTCAAATTGAATGCTGAACGATTTGCCCCACTTGACTTTCCGATACTCTACCAATACTTTCTCTCTATCTGTCTCTACGTTTATCTCGACAGCTATTAGGCTAAATGGAAAATACCTTAAACATTACGTATACGTGGTGGATTTCCTGCTCCTCATTTTTTTAGAGGGTTATTGAATAGGAATTTTTAAATAGAAGTGAAATTGGGTTTCTGAACTTATTTTTTTTGTAGAAATACATATTACAATGACAAAAATGCTTGTGTAATAAAGTGTGGCAAGGCAGGAGGAAACATGAAATGATATAAATTAAATTGATGGAATGAAGTAAATATGTTGTAAAAAAGAAAACTCCTGCAACCTCAAAGGAAATTTGTACAAAGTGTTTTTGGTGTGCTTAAGGGGCCAGCCAAAATGTTTTTTAAACATATCGTTTAAACTAGAAACTCGACACAATGTAAGTATTGGATTTGACGTGGATGTATGAGAGGATAGAGAAAAAGGCTTTTCTGTATGTATTTACAATTATTTGGAGCACAATGATTATGTAGTCAAATGTGTGTGTGTGTGAACTAAACAAGATTGGATATGTGAGACCATAAGGACTATCGAATTAAGAATGTGGGGGCTTGTCGTTGCCAAAATCTGTTCGGGACCAACCTAAAAATTATTGCGCTCACTTTCTTATAGCAATGCCAGTATTAAACGGCAAACACCGGTCTCGACGACGACGCTGAGAACAAACTGAGAAAGTCTTGTTCCTTCTTATTCGTCCGCTGTCTCTCTCTCTTCTACAACAAATTCGCTATAAACTGTGAAATTACAACATTTGGAACTGATGCCATGTTTTATTCGAATACAACCAACGTCTTGTACTATTCAGTATTACTTTTAGTTGTATACCTGACTGACTGTAGACTCAAGTCTTGTTCCCTCTCCCAGTAAACCAACACCATTGATATCAAGAGATGTATCTTGGTAACACTATTTCATGTCATGATGGCAATTTTCTATGAGAATAATATTCTAGATGAGACAAAGATTGACATCGTCGTTGTGTGTGTAATATAGTGTATTTACATTCACAATACTTGGCATATGGAAGGATGCCCAATCGAACTGATAGAATAGTTTAAAGGGAGGAAGAAGAGAAACCTCATAGTGTAATTTGTTACATCTGTCCAAATCCCTCCTGTAATAGATAGGTTGTGTAGTATACGTGAATTACTTTTACTTTACCTATTCTAAAGTTATTTTATTCTCAACATGTAATATTTAATGCGAAATGAACGAAATAGCGTATATTTACATGATACGATCTGACTCTTTGGCAATAAAAATTTTGCGAGGTAAACTACCATGATAAATCTTGATAAAAAGTGTAGATTCCATTGAGCAATTAGTTTATAGGCGCCTTTGATGACATCTCAAAACTTATTCTTATCCACAAGTTGTGGACATTAACAACAAAAATAGATTTTTCTTTCTCCTCTTTGTAAAATTACTTTAAACATCCTAAATTCCACTTCCTACTCCATCCTCAAAGTTCAATGAAAGCTAAGTAAAAGTGGGAGAAAAGAAATAATAAAAGTCCATTACGAGTTTGGGAATTAAAATTTCTTACACGAAACCATTTATTATGTTAGGGTCATCTCAAAATATCGCCATACAACAAAATGGGAAAGTATGAAATTAACGATAGGATTTTTGGTATCGTGCCCGGGCTCCTGGACCACCAAATTTCTTGGGTTCGCAACGCCGAGGATCAGCAACCAACAAACTCCTATCATACTGGGCCAAGATGTCTTTGATTTCTTTTTTTGAAGCCTCGTCAACATCTAGACACACAAGAATGAAACAAACACACATTATGAAATTATGAAACACAATCTGAATGTATACCAAAATTATTCAAAATCAAAAGAACAAACTGACAAACTTACTGAACAACTAACTAAAAAACTTACATTTTTGATAATAAGCCACTAAGGCTTTGGAGATGGCTTGACGGATAGCATAAATCTGAGCGACATGACCACCACCCTTAACTCTTACTCGGATGTCGACATCAGCAAATCGGTCCTACAAAAATAATTAAAAGAAAGGACATATTTTATTTCATTCTTTTACTTATTACAAACACAATCTCGTGTATTAAAGAATGCGGCATGTAAGTACTATTTTGGGATGACATGATTTACCTTTCCTAGTAAAAGAATAGGTTCCATGAGTTTATATTGGAGAATCCTAGGCTCCACCAATTCAAGTGGTCGACCATTTACTTTTAATAGACCCCTTCCATTTTTACAGTAAGCTACGGCGGTGGCTGTTTTCTAAAAAAAGAATAAATAAAATCAAAATATTAGAGAAAACCAACCTTTGTAATGCCGGAATGAATTTGAACATTGTTTAACAGAAAAAATGGACATTCAAACACGGAAAATTTTGTAAAAATTAAGCCCTTACCTTCCTGCCAAACACCTGGACAGACTGGATCTGTGCTTCTTTCTGCATTTTCCGAATTTATCCCAAAATTTTATTTCTCTCGAAATATGGACAACAACGCGGATCAAAGTAAAGTCGGCCCTTGCTTCCTCTCGTTCTCTCTTTTCCTCCTAGAAGGCGTACGCCTTCACTCTCCACTCGGTCGCGCACGTGGCTAAGAATGTATTTGAAAATTTTTTGAATTAATCTGGAAATAAAACGGAAATTAAAATTCTGAAAAATGGACCAGAAAACTAAGCGTCATACCTTCAAGGAGCTCGGGATTAATGCCAAATTATGTGGTCACCTCAACACTTTGGGTAAGTCTTACAATTTATAAATGAAATATTTGCATGCTCACTGTAGTGACTACAGTGTAGTCGCCGACTACTAGTCGGTGAAAAATTAATTGACGTTTAATTAATATTCAAGGTTTACAGTATGCAACAGAAGTTCAAGCAAATTGTATTCCAGAAGTATTGAAGGGATCCAATGTCCTTGCTGTAGCTCCAACCGGAAGTGGAAAAACTCTCGCCTTTGCTTTGCCAATGATTCAAAACTGGAGTGCTGATCCGTACGGAATTTTTGGAGTAATTTTGTCACCCACACGAGAATTAGCTATTCAGATTAAACAGCAATTTGAGATTGTTGGTGGACCCAATTTGAAAGTTACCTTGATCATTGGTGGAGTAGATTTTCAAACACAAGCATTGGAATTACAGAAGAGGCCTCATTTTGTTGTGGCTACACCTGGAAGGTTGGCTGATTTGTCAAAGACTGAGGGTAATACAGCTTTCTTCAAAAATGTCAAATATTTGGTCATCGATGAAGCGGACTTGTTATGTGGAGGAAAATTTGATGACGATCTTATTCCTATCATTGGGATGCTTCGTTCGAGAAAGCAGACTTTATTCTTCAGTGCAACTCATGCTGAAGATCTACTCGTACTACACTCAAAATTGAATACAAAAAATGTAAATGATCCATATCTTTATCATTTTATGATCCTGTAAAGGCGGTATGAATCACTAATAATACACGTTATTGAAATTGTAGACCTTCACATATCCTCCTGTACCTCAAGACTGTCTACCCACTCAAATTGGACCTTCAAAAGAACCGATTCAAGCCATTAATACACAATTTGTCATGACACCCCCGGATTTTAAAGACGGTTACCTGGTCGAATTGTTAAGAATGATCCGAGATGATGAGTTCCCTGTCAAGATCCGTTCAACTATAGTTTTTACAGCAACGTGCACGTAAGCACCCAATAATTTTTCAGGAAGTATTTTTATTACTAATCATGCTTAACTGACATTGTCTTTGATGTTTCATTACAGGTCGTGTAAACTAGTTTCAAGTGTATTAAATGATTTAGAAATTCCCAATGTTTCTCTTCACTCTCATATTAGCCAAAAAGAACGTCAACATGCTTTACTACAGTTCAAATCTAAACGTGTTTCCATTCTTGTTGCCACTGATGTGGCTGGACGAGGTGAGATTATTATCACTTTCTTATAAGATTTTTACAAAAGACAAAAACAGAGGAAGAAAAACATGTTTGGTCATTGACATTTTCAGGACTGGATATACCAATGGTTGATTTTGTCCTCAATCACGATGTCCCCTTCCCAGCTGTTTATGTACACAGAGTTGGACGAACGGGTAGGTCGGGTGAGCGAGTAGGGACTTCAATTACGCTGGTGACTCCACGACAAATTCCCTTTCTGAATAAAATTGAAGAATTTATTGGGAGAAAATTATCAGAGTTCAAAGTGGACGAGGAAGCCGTTTTGAAAATCCTTACTCAAGTCCAAGCCGTGGTAAGAACCACGAGGGCTAAGATAGAAGAAGAGACCGCTGAGCGTGATATCAAAACAGCCAATAATGCCAAGAAGAGGAAACTAGAAAAAGATGAAGTCTCATCCGATGAAGAGGAATCTTCAGACAGTTCTGAAAATGATGACTCGTCATGAAGTTTCACAAAAAAATTTTTTTAAAAGTATTTCTTCATCTTTGAGAAAGATGCTCTTGTCAGAAATCACTGGTTGGTTTTAAATGAAGACTATTTTTGTATATTAAAATGTTTTGTAAACGACAGATAACATCCACTCTGTACTTGGTTGAAAATCGCTTTTATTATCAAGTTGGATGGGGAGTGCGAGTATCGAAAAGAATAAATTAATCAAAAAGCTACACGCACCAACATTATTGTGAATACTTTTTAAAAATCATTTTACAAGTCTTATTCATCAATCACACTTGACAAAATACGCGAGTTGTTGACCAATTTCATGTTTGAATGCTTTTCCAGCTGTAGTTCCTTCCAAGACTAACTCGTTAGTCTTTTCACAGATTCTAAATTGTTCGGAGTCAGTTATAGGAACTAGAATACCCGAAGATAAAATGTCCATCGGTGGTATTTTTCTTGCATGACTCACTGGGTCAATGTATCTGAATATATCGACTTTTGAACCATCTACAAAGTTAATATTCCAAATATTAAATGACCATTTAAGCATTCACTACATATTACAATTACTATATTTTAAGAAATAAGTTTGCTAATATTACACAATTAATAGTTACATACCTTTTACATATTTTTCTTTCTGCATTCTTGCTCTTAGACTGGACAAATTATCACAATTTTGTATCGACAAAGTCCAAGTAAAGTGACCAGATGACGGTTGAGGGTTTAGAATACGAACACTAACACTCGGTGGACTGTAGAAAACTATGAGTGGTTTGCCTGGACAGCATTCTTCCTTCAACTTGTCGTCATCAGAATCTTTTGAAGATGATATAGCGACTCCCTCCAACTGTCAGAATAAACGTCATTACATAAAATTCGTAACATTACACTACACGTAATTGATTTAGAAAAAATTAGAAAAATGAAAAAAATGCAGTTTCTTACTTCAAGACCGTTGGTAATATAGTCAATATTTTTGTTGAGAACATCAACTTCATTAAATTGGCAGGCGAGTTGCAGTGCCTTCTCATGTCCAACTACTTCTATACTATCCTTGATCTTCTGGACAAAAGGCATAACTCGCTTTAGATATTTCTTCAGGTCTTCCATTTTAGCAAAATCCGTTGCCAACAATTTATTTTCAGGTAATTTTCCATCCTTTTCGTAAAATTGAGTCAAATGATTCAGAATCCTACTTTGCCATGCAGGGAATGAATCTGCCACAAATACTGTTGCATGAGTGGGTGGCTTTTTCGGAGTGTTTGAAACTTTATTGTCCTTTGATCCTTTTGATGGTTTATTAGCTGCTGCCAACGTATCATTGAGTCGTTGACGAAACTTGTGAGTATTTTCAAATAGATATTCAGCAGCCATTAAAATTGTGTCAACTGAAGAAGGAACCGTTGGCCATACAGCTTCATCGATCGTCCCTTTCTACAATTTATATACAAAAAACAAGAAAAAACATAATTAACATTAGAAACAATATCAACAGTAAAAAATTGTAACAATCAGGATGTAATTTAATAATTACCCTGCCAAGAATATGAGTCCACACATATTGGGAAATGTGTGGACATATCGGCATGATAGTGTACATTTGGTTTTCAATGAACATGACGACAATATCTCTTCTCATCTTTAATTCACCACCC
>WJFB01000951.1:0-41508 GCA_009870185.1 Pygmarrhopalites habei | reverse complement strand
GTAGTGCACAACTACAGTCAATTACCCACAAAATGACGTATCAACCATGAAAATCTATCGAGGGGTCTGGGAGATCCGCCGGCCACAAACTTTTGATTTTAGCTTAATATATATAAGATAATAATATATGGGATGAAGGATCAATGGAAGGGTACGAGTGTGTGTGTGTACACAAAATTTCATGAACTGTTGAGCAATCCTCCGTCACATTTTCATTCACGTTTTCTACATTATTGGATGGACAGCGGGAGGAAACGGGAGGAGGCGGGAAGGGAAATGGGGGAAAAACAGGATTGGATACACAAGACGGAAGGATAAACCGGATAAAAAGCTCTGGAGAAAAATACAACTGTTTAAATTGCCACAATGGTCAAGAGGAAGAGGAGAAGGGGAAGCAGACTGGAGAAGCCCGGAGGAAATTCAGGAGACGGAGGGACGGAGGGAGGGAGAAAACTGAACGTGAGTTTTGGTCGGAGAGTACAATGGAAACGAAATCAGAGAAAGGAAATCCCGGATTTGGTTCCTTTTGTGCGTCACGTCACTGCAACCTATATGTATTTAGTAACACCTCACACACACACACACACGGGAGGGGAGAGGAGGAAGAGTAGAACGAGTTTCCCCACTCCACGTTCACACGTACGCTCCCACTAGAGAGAGAAAGTGAGCGGAGGAGGAGGAGAGAAAGCTCCACTTTTTTTGTGAGGGCCTCTCCATTCTTTCCTGGAGAGAAAGTGAGAGTGAGTGAGTGTGTTTGTATGTATGTGTGTGTGTTGTGGTGGTGGTGTGGTGTGTGTACACGGAGAAGGAATGGAGAGTTTGTGAATAAATGTTTGTATGCAAGCTCCAGGACACATGTAACTCCTGTAAGTTGGAGAAGGAGAACCCGGGTAGAAAAACATCAAAAATACTAGACTGAAAAATAAGGATTTTTTTTGGAGAAAGTCACGGATATCCAAAAGTGAAAGTGGGATAGAAAGATTAGTAAAATATTCATTAAATTTAAATTGAGCGGGGAAGAAGAAACTTTTATTGATATTCTGCCTTTAAATCCTAGTTTTACGGTATGCGGGAGAAAGCCCACGGTTGCTTTCTCTTTAGTAGGAGGGAATTGTGGGTAAGTATCCTGTTAGGGTAATCAGTCTAGGATTCCCGATATTCCGATTTTGACGTCACGGAGACAGGGAAAGAATGCTTTTTGAGAAAATGGAAAGTGTACGGCAGAGATTGACTTTCTCCTTCTATTTGGAGGGATAATAATGTATGTATTTTCTTTTTTTGTATGTTTAGAGTCTACGGGATTTGCAAGTGGCGGTGAGGGATGGGATAACAATGTTGAAGAATGTTCTGGAAGAGCTGAGGAGGAATTCGGACTCGGAGAAGAGTGCCGTGAACGCCGTCGTCCAGACTATCCTTGACGCTCTCACCAAAACTCAAGAAAACCTCCTACGGGACGTTGACTGGTGAGTATTTTCATTAGTATTCTCACATGAGGGGGAGGAAATCCAGAGAGAAACCAATTTGAATCGAGTGCCATGAATTTTCTTTAAAAGAGAAAAACATATTTTGGTCTGATTATTTTAATGGGAAGAAAACAGGATGAAGATTTGAAATGTAAAATGTCCTCCCGGATAAGAAAAAGCTTTTTGAGCTGGCCTGAGTGGTCCCTTCCATTCTGTGTGTGCGTGCGTGTGTGTGTGTTTGGAGGGCCCTTGTCCCTGTTCCCCTCCTCGTATCCGAACGACCATGTTTTTGTGTGGAGCACTCAAACTGGGAATGTAAATATGGGTGAAAGTGGATGGAGGATGATTATACAAGTTATTGGAGGAAAGAGAAGAGATGACGGGAGGAACGAACCAAATCCATTGTACAATGTGTGTGTGTGCCTCTCTCTTTCTTCACCCTGTGTGTGTGTATACAAGAGTTAGATTAGGAAGAGTCTTCTCTCTCCCTGCCTCTGCCATGGTGTGTGGATTTGGAGTGTAGGCTGAGAAATCTTTTGGAGGGATCGATTTATTACCCATCCATCTCTCTCTCTCTCTCTCCAGCCCGGCATTTAGGCAGGAGTGGGAAGGAACGACGGCAGAGAGTTAAACCCAGACTTAAAGTATCCTCGAAAAAATCATTCCCCCTCTTCGGTCTACTTTGGTTCCCTTGGATTCCCGGGTTCTGTTGCCAAGTCGTAGAGGAGGAGTATTATTGGAAACGTTTCACCCTGGGCTTTCCCTAATACTCCACTTTCTCCCCCATTCAATACTCCCATTCATCAGGAGGACGAAACAAGACGAAATACTTTCTCCACTGTCACTGTTTACGGAAAAACCCGGGGTTTTTAAGCCGGATTAAAATGATTAAAAACGTTAGAATTGATGACATTTTGTTAGTTTTAAATAATTTGGAGTCTGCATTTAAATTTTTGAGTAGAAAAATCAAAGGGTCTTTTTTTCTATGGAGAAAGTTGATTTTTGTGATTTTTTGACTAATCACCAATTAAATGGATGTGACTTGAATGACGGCTTCATTGAGATTTTAAAATGAAGTGCGTGTTTCTGCTTGTCGGGGGATTGTGTGACCCATCCGGGCATTTCCTGCCTAGGTAAGTTGTGTTCCTTGAGATTTCTCTCTCTCTCTCCCTCTTTCTCCTTGATGAATCCTTTTTGATTGGAGTGGCGTGTGTGTGTCGGTGTGGGTGTAGGAAGGCTTTCACCATGTCTGGGTGAAAGTTGGTTACTTTCTCTTTGGCTCATCACTCTTTCTCGGGAGGAGGGAGGGTTGATCGGGCTATTTCCCATCAGGAGCATTAGCGGCCCCATTCCACTTACTCAAGACTAGGGTCAATCTCGAAGTAGTTCTCCCGGAAAAATATTTTTCAAAATCCCATGTGCCTCTTTTCTCCGGGAAAAGTGGCGAAAGCCCGGTATTTCATTATTCAAAATTTTTTGTTTTTCCCCTTTCTTTCTAATTTAAAATTACCATCTTTTACTTTCTCGGACTTTATATTCTGAAGTCACCTCCAAATCCCTTGACTCACCTACCGGGTAGTCTACTCTCTCTCTCTCCAGTTCATGAATGTGAGGGAAAGAGAAGATCGTGATTTTTTGCCAATAATGTTTCAACTCCGAATTTCGGATTGTCGCTAATAGAGACAGGAGATAGAATGGGTGCTTTTATCACGACGGTCGCCTCTTTCTCCTCCAATGATATGTGGGTGGAGGAAGAGAGAGAGAAAGTGTAGTTTTGACGTATGTATTTCAAATGTGACTTTCTCCCTTAGATTGATTGGGAAAGACTTTCTCTGGTGGGTGAGGCTGATCTCCCAATTTTTAGCTGCAATTCCCTTTGAAGCATTAATAAATCCTCGACTCGACTCGACTCGACCTTCCCCCTGTGTCTGGTGTTTGTCTAAAAAACCCGGGAGTTGTTCTTCCGCCCGTCCTTCTTCTTTTGGGTTTATCTGTTCATATGGATTTATGGGGGGTTGTCCTAGGGATAGCTCATCACGCCAAGTTTCCGGTTTTTGTCCTCTCTCCCTCTTCCACGCTGCATCCATTCTCTGTTTCGGAGGAGACGGGGATTTTCTCCCGCCTTACCTGATTTGAGGGAGCGCGTAATAATCCGGGGACGACGACGACAACGAATCTCTCTCTTTATCTTCATCCTCCATCCAACCTTTCAATTTCCATCCGAGCGAAGAGGGTCGTGTGTGTGTGTGTGAGCAGTGAGGCTGAAAAATGAGGGTCATGTCATTTGTCCACAAAATTTAATTGGAGGCTCCACAGCGGAGGGCAGAAAGGCACTCTCCATTCAGCACACCCATGTGTGTGTCTACCGTAACAGTTCCATTAATAGCCACTCAAGAAATTCGGAAAACAAAATCAAGTTTTAGTTGGGTAAAAGTCACGTGATTTTTTACTGATTTAAAATCACTAAAATTTTTAAGTAATTTACAATCTTGACTGAAGAGTTGAGTAAAATTTTTCAAAATTTTCCCGGGCTTTCGTTCCATGTTTACGATATAGCCTGGAGGATGAGAAAACAATTTTTGTCGATTTGTATGGAAGGAGTATTAATAGGACGTCATCCTCCTCCAAAGAGGCACCTCTTTTTCTTGTGTGGAGCTCTTGGGCACGTACCCATCGCACACACACAACGTGCGTGTGTGAGAGAGGGAGAGGGGAAGAATTTTGATATGGACGTAAATTGGAATCATCATAATGGAGTGAATGAAGAGGGAGTGTGTCAACACAACCAGAAAAGGTGAATGCTCAGTCTGTCTCTCTCCACAGACACACACGCATCATCACACAGATAGTGTGTGTGTGTGTGGGTGTGGAAGGAAGGAGGATTTTTTCATTAGTTGGGAATTAAAAGGGAATCCTTTTTGAATTAAAAAACAGGTCCCTTCCTCTTTTCCCTGTCAGATTGAAGATGCTCCATCGAACAGTCTTAATAACTTTCTTTTGGCCATTTCAAAGAGAGAGAGAGAGAGAGAGTGAAAGTGGGAAAAGTTTTCATTCACTCGAGTCACGGGACTGTTCCAAAAGGATTTTTTTTGCATGTCGCACGGTTGTTTTGATGAGAAGATTCCAAATAAATTGATGAATATCAAACAGAAATTTTATCACGAGTGAATGTGGCGGTCCATTTAAATTTATGTAATTCATCCATAAAAAATGGAACAAAGTTTTCGGAAATGTAAAGAATTGACAAAGAGAAAGTTTCGTAGGTACAAAATGAAAAGAATTCTTTGCCTCTGAATACTTTTACCGGGCATCACTATTTTCTTCGGAGGAGTGTGTTACCCGCGTTGTTTAAACCAGGATCTTTGTTACGAAATTAAACTTTAATCACGGATTCAAATTTAAAGACAAAAAATTAATCTCGTTTATAAATGGCGTCTTTTCAGTTTTTTCGGTGAATTTTCCGAATCCAGTAGAATTTTAAGTGGCGGCAGTTTTAAAATTAATTTACATGTGGTTTCCACAAATGAAAATGGAAAGGGTAATTAAATTGAAAAAAATAATTGAAAATTTGTTTAATCTCATTTCACAGTCAAATGGATGGGAAGGACAAGGTAATCCGAGGTCAATTGGCACAACTGAGGTCAGTCTTACCAACAATCAAGTTACATCTGACAATGTGTGCGACAATCTCGAATGCCGCGAGTAAGTACGACTTCCTGGACCTAGCCTACCCACTCATCGACCGCCTCACTGCCATTACCCATATGGGTTACCCCATCAGGTACTTTCACCATTTTCTCTAATATTTAATTGTGTACTTTCCCCTTCAAAATACACGAGAGAAAAAACGTTTTTATTGAATCCTTGGTTGTCCTCGACGACTTGTTCGAGGACTAGAAAAAGAATGAAGAGGTTTTCAGAGAAAGGGACACTTTCCCCCGTAAATCTCCACTTGTCTCTCCCGAACCCAACAACTTTCTCCTCCTACTTGTTTTTCAATTTCCTCCTTCCCCTGTCAATAACTCCCTGCCTCCTATTAATCTTATTTATTGTCCACCCATCCGATCTGCTTACCCGGGTAAAGTCGGAGAGTCCATCAAAAAATATTTAAGTTTTGACGGGTTGTCTGACTTTCGTCCTGAAAAATGTCCCCGAGAGAAAGAGATAACCACGACCCCGACTTTGACATTCCCACTTTATGACTCCCCCGTTGGACAAAACAATGAGATTTTATGAAAATGAAGCGACGAGGGAATTATGATCGAAAGATCCGGCGTGATGTGGATTTATGGAGGGGACACTTTTATGACTACTCACTTTACTGTCTCCACTTCTAGCGCTGCGCTAGTGAAGAAAATGGAGAGTACCGTAGCAGGGAATTAAAATAGAGGCGAGAAAGGAATGAATTAATTTCCCGGGTATTATTTTTTGATTTTTAATTGAGAGTCAAAGAGTGAGATGACAAGGTCAATTTCCGTATTGAATTCAAAAGGAGTGGAAAGGCCGGGTATTTAAACGGACAACTTTGTATTTGGAATGGGGTTGTGAAAAAGGGGCAATTACGGTTGTCGGACAAGTTTTCATATGAGGATTTGTGGAGGAGGCAGATTGTAATGTTAATGGGGGTAATGTTAATTAAAGCTGGATGATGAGAGGGGATGTGTCATGGAGAAAATGAGAATCGTTTTTGGAGGAGACGGAAGCGAAACCCATAATCTTCATACTTTCATCATGAAAGTCTCCTTATTCTCCTCTTTTTCTGTGGAACGAGACAGGGAGGGGGAAAATTGTTTGCCTTCCCATGCTTTTCTTTTATGAGAGAATATTCCCAACTTTCACTCTGTCAAAATAAAATTCAAAATTTAATAATCAGAACAAAATTGTTGAAGAATTTTTTGGAAAATACTACAGAAAAGTTGTAACATTTCTTTGGTAATTTTGTCAGATCTGGTAAGTATTTGTTAACATTTCATGCTTTCCCCCGTCCTCGAATTAAAAATTTTTTCGCACAGGAAAATTGTTTGTAACAAAAACAAAATTTCAATTTGGCATATATTCCACGTGCTTAGTTTTGTCTCTTTCTCCGCTCACATTTAAATCCCAACTTTCTCTTTTTGAGGAAGAGGATATGACTGTTCCAGTCGACTGGAAGAAAGTGTACGACCCTTCCTCTTCTTGTCAAATCTCTACTGAACTTTCTTTCTCTTTATCTCTCTCTCTCTGTCGTAGTTGGCTCTATTCCCGGATGATGAGGACCTCATGAAGCGTCAATTGTCCTCCTTATTCCAGTCTTCATTGTCTCTTTGTGTGTGTCTGAATGTTTTGACGAGGGACGATTAAAATGAGAGCCCCCCTTCATCCTCCTCCCTGTATCGGATATTTCGATACAGGGAGGGAAGGGAGGATGGATTTAATTAAATCACCCAATTCTACTTGTCCAAATAAGATTTCTCGGCCCGTTTAACGACCCTCATCACACACACGCCCACTCAAAAAGAGAGAGAGAGGGAGAAAGAGAACTGTCCCCTTTACTTTCTCCATGTAATTTAATTGACCGGAGAAGAAACTCTTTTATGAGGACAAACTATTCATTTTAAGAGAACTTTCTCTGTCACAAAATACTTGACTACATAAACGTGGATGGGCGGGAGAGTTCAAAGAAAGGAATTCATAAATTATTTTTATAGTCTAGCGTATTTGAAAAAACGTCTAAACAAATCTGTACGCCAAGTTTATTTTTTAACTTTTGAGCGAGAAACATTTGAATAATGATTTTTTGAATCTTCCCTTCAAATATTTACTCATGTTTACTTCCACTTTGACCGGAAAGGAAAGATTTAGTCTGTGTACACTGTACACAAATATAATATTTGTTTTCTCTCTTTTTTTCAGAGCGGGTCAGAGTAGTCAAATAAAGTCCAACTACAAAGCAGAAATTTCCCGGACACTCGAACCATGGATCTCAGCCCCTCAACTCCCATCCACACAAGGAGGAAGTGGTGGAGGTCAAGCCCAACCGTCAGGGTCACATCATCCATCCTCTTACATTTCCTCCTCCCAACTTCCAAAAGACTATGCCGTGCCAGCCATCAGTTTGACCTCCATGGACCCAACTTTTACCGAACCGACGTACTCGCAATATTATCCCATGGCCAGAAGTACAGTGACCCCTCTGACCCCTCACCAGCAACAACAACAGCAGCAGCAGCAACAACAACAACAGGGGGCCGGTCAGGGTGCGCAAGGACAAAGGTCATACGAAAAATCCTTGCTCGTTGGCGGAGGTAACATTTTTTCCCATCACTCACTCTTTCAAATTCAAATTCCCCGCTAATCCCCACTAATTAATAAATCTTCCCCTGAAAATGTTCATCGCTTCATTAAACCCGAATTCAAATCTCTTGGGTCAATTATACCTTCTGAATCTGACTAATGAGTTTCGTGATTGTAGGCTACGCAGCGCCAGCTGGGATAGGAGCGGGACCAGGAGGGAGGAAAACGCCAGTGCCTGGACACGGGCATGGACATGGGTCGTCAAAAGCAAAAGGAAGTTTCTCATCAACTGTCACCCTTGACCCTGATGATACTTTCTCGTCTCACTGCCGTTCTTTCAGTGCCCATTTCAGTGTAAGTCTTCCTTCCATTTTCTTCTCCGTTCATTTCAGCCAATTGGGAAAAAGAACAAGTTTTGGCGGGGAGTTTCAAATTAATTCAGAGAAATGAGGAGATCAATTAGGGAAGGAGGAGGAAGGGTTCAAACGGACCAATTAAGTTCCCTCCCGTTCTCTCTCTCTCTCTCTTCTGAATCACACAGAAAAGAATTGCACAGACTGCAAATCTTGTAACGGTTCATTACCCCCTCCTTCTCCTTTCTCCTTCCACAGAAAGAGAAAGTGAGTCATATTCTTGGGACCCAATTATACATTGAGTTATGCACAGCAACATCCCAATAGAAGGAAGAAGAGTTCTCTTGCTCCATTGCCCATTCTAATGATAATATATTTCATCTGCAAACTCCTTCGACACACACACACCCTCCCTCATTCCCCCTCTCTTTTTGGATCAATTAACTAATGGATTTACAAATTACAACCCAATCAACCATCTCCTCATTTTAGATTAAAAACCAGAGACGGAGGAGTAACCGTATTTAATTGGAAAATAACCGGGAGATTTTATATCCTACTTTGAATTACGCCGGAATTTCTATTCTTTTCTCTTACTACTGTTTCCTTTGAGGAGAAAGTCGAGAGACAGCTGAGCAGAGAAATTAAATTCTGATGCTTAAATCTTTATCCTCAAAATGTAGATCTTCAGAGATTTTGAAAAGTGGCGGGTGGACCACATGACCGCTCACACGGTATTGAATGTGAAATCCCTAGTATTTTTCTAAGATGAAGAGGAGACAGTGAGGAGACTACGAAAGTGACTGTTGTAGAGAGGAGGAGGAGGAGACGGTCGTGACCGTTCAGCATACGCCAATAATAGTGTCAATTGACCCAGTTTTCTCCATGTTCCCCGGGAAATTCAGAGTTTTTGTCTTGGGTGCCCATCCCGGCGGTCCCCTCCCTTCTCCTCTTTCTGTGTGTGTGTGTTGGCAAGGTTCCCTCCTTTCTCTTTTTTAGACTGGAGGCTTTCCGCACACTTATTAAGACCCCAGAGAAAGACACACAGAGAGATGGAGAGGGGAGGGAGGGGGGCTACATATGCGGCTTGTGAATGAATCGTGAATGTGAATAAGAAGGAGGAGGATGAAGGAGGATGTGGGGAGAAAGTAAAGCTCATCAAAGACTGTATAAATACACACTCTCCTCCCTACTTCTTTTATGTCTTCCCTTAATTCCCACACACACACACACACGTAAGTATAGGCCCCACCGTTATTATCATATACTTATGGAGTGTACAGAGGGAGGGAGAGACACGGCGGATGAGAAAGAGAGAAAGTCTTGAGCCGTATGTTCTTTCTCTACTTTTCTCGAAGAGAGAGAGAAAAATTTATGGCGTCCTCCAATCCTCTCCCTCCATTCCTCTACACTGCTACTTTCTCCAAAAACGAGTTGGCGTCTCTTCTCTCTCTTCTACAGCAAAAAGAGAGACAGGAGAGGTGGTCCTGGGTGCTAAAACAGAACACACATACGTGTGTGTGTACCGTGATGAGGAGGATTAAAACCAGAGTTTTGTAGGAGATGACGCAATCCTTATTTAGCTTATCTATAATTAAAAAATGGGAGCCGTACTTTCACTGGATTTAGAAAAACCGGGGTTCGTTCAAAATACAAAGTTTCAACGAGAACGTTTTCAAAATTCTCTCTGAAATTTGATTTTTCAGTAGCAATTTGTGTACAAGTTTCGTATATTTTTTGGAAAAAATTATTAGAATCGTGTCAAAATATTTGAAGTTGAATTTTAAACGGAGTTCCTGCATGAATTCAAATTAATGGATAGGGTGGGCGACCCCGGGTCAAAGTGTGGAGAATTCGGTACTTTCCCATATAAAATGTAGAGTTGGAGCTCTGTCGAGTTTTTCCACTTCTGTGTGAAACGATTGTGCTGCGAGTATTTTCGTTCAGAAATACAGTGTGTGAACGGGATGCTTGCTTTCGTCGAGACACGAGACCTTCCAGACTTTCTCTTTATTTCCTTCCTCTTTTCTTACTGTCTCCCTTTTTTCTCCATTATCTCTCCTCTCTTCACTTGTCCAAAAAACTGGCACTCTCTCTCTCTCATGCACACACGCGAGAGGAGGATGAGAGGTGGAGAAAGACGGATAGAGAATATTTGTTTACAATAATAATCCTGAAGATCCTATTTGAATTTAATTTTTTCTCCTCTCTTTGAGTCTGAAAATAAATTTTGTTTATTGGCACCTCCATCCTCCTCCTCCTTTCTCTTCGGAGGAAGAAAATCCGTGTCTCCTATTCACCAGGGAAAGAAAGCTTTTCCCAGACTCTCTCTTTCTACCTCTCCTTCCATTTTCCAGTTGATAGCAATTCAAAAGATGAACTACCTGGCTACTTGCGTGTGTATGTGTCTCCATTATTTACAGAGAAAGAGGAGGACTCTCTCTCTCTCTCCTCAGCTTTTGTATGCAGATGTGCAGTGGAGCCCACTTTAAATTTGAGTGCCATTACCCATCCCCCACATCACTTTTTGTGTACCGTAGTTCTAGCCAGTAAATCCCGGGAGATTTCAAAATTTATCCTAATATTTTATTTGTGATTTCCTATTCAAATATTTCCTTTTCTTCTCTTTTAGGAGCTTACATTTAATTTCTTCAGGGACAGAAAAAATGCCGTAATTCATACTTTCTCCCTTTCTTGGAATCGGGCATTGCAATTCTTGTACAACAGAATTAAAATTTCAGGAATGCATCTACGGATCCAGAAAATTATCCAGATACCAGATATTGCTGTATGCATGGATTAGTTTGATTGGACAGGATTGAACAGGGTTGAGCTGGAGGATTTACGGAAGAGCCTGTTGTGTTTGACTGTTGGACACGGGGAGTGGAGGTTGATTCAGTTTTGAGAGAGATGGCTATTGATCTTTTCTCCTCTTCGAGGAATATTTGAGACGTCAATGTTTTTCCCTGGATTTTTGAGGATGGAGTGTGAAAGTTGCTTTCGCCTTCTCATTTTCCTTTTCTTCTTCATCTCCGACTCTGCAAAGCAGTCAGAATCTATTTGCACCGGGAAATCCAGTGTTCTTTCCTTATAGCCCTTTACAGCCTTCTTTGCTTATCCTGGTGAAAGTACTGGAAAAAGTTGTGAAGGTTCCAAAGTTGGGAAGGAAAATATGGAGGGACTTGAACACTGAGTCTTGAAAGCGCCCAGGATTTTCTTTCAGTTTTTATCCGTCCTCTCCAGGCACTCCTCTTTATTTTTAGGAAATAATTCGAATTTTAAATTTCCCTCCCAAAATTTTTATGGATGACATTTCTCCATTGCATTGCAATGGAACAAGACAGTTTTTCTTCCTCTTTGAGCTCTGGCAGTCAAAACAAGAGAAAATTGAATTGAAGCCAGGAAAATGCTTTCTCTCTCCCTTTCACTCTGAATACAAGGAAAAGAAAGGAGAATCCAATCCTTCCTTTTGTAAATAACTCTCCAATTTGATGAATCCATCACACACACACCCGCACACACTCAGCGTATCAAAAGACAGTTCATCTTTCGTTGTTTCCTGGGAGAATGTTCTCAACCAGAAGGGGAGGCGTGTGTGTCTTTGTTCAGTCCAGTTCATGAATAATTTATGGAGTTAATCGAATTGAGCGGCACACACATGCATCTTACATGAAAAATGTCTTTAAAAAATGAGCTGATTGGTCTGGAAAAATATTCCGGCGCATTTGTTCAAAAAAATGTATCCGACTTAATTACACAATTTATTTTTATAATTTATTTCATAAATTTTGAGATGAATGACATACGGTGGCGGGAAAATCAAATTTTGAAGGTTTGGTAGAGGAAAAACATAAATCCAGCTGCGAAGGGACAAGCTTGAATGAGAGACATTAACAAATGACGGTAGTGACTCTTTGGATTCACTTCTGACTTGATTGTGTCAGACATTGACTTTCGAAGGGACACTGTACTCACATCAGTCACCTCTGAACCTCTCATCTCTTTTCGAGGCTCGTAAAGACTGGCTGTACAAGATGTCGACTTGGTCGATGCATTGTTGTGATAGGATTTGGAGTGTAGAGATTGTGCAGGGTCAGAGGTCAAAGGCATTGATTCGCTAAGAGGACGATTGGAAGAGGAAGTATTTTCAAAGTCACCACCCAATATTGAACGGAATTTTGGATCTGTTGAGTGGAAAATGAAGACTAGGTTCGTCTGGGCTTTTTGAACGCGGGAGATTGGAATTGTCTACAATTTTTGAGAGGAAAATCCATGAATTCCATATTTAATTGAAAGTAATAATAATAATTAGTAATAATTAAAAAATAATAATTAATTTTAGAGGAGGAATTTGAAAAGACTGACCTTCCAGAACTGGAATAGTTGGGTCGGGATTGCAGGGAATTCGCCTGCGATGGCAGATTCGATGTAAAATTTGTCTCGTTGGATCTGCGCAGGCGTGTACAATTGTCTCGTCGAAATTCTTAGACATGCTGACTTGTCCGGGTCAATCATGGTTAGTCTCGGCTGGATCTTGTATCGGGGAGGGATGCTGGATGTGACCTGCGTAAAATTTCACATTCAAGTAACATGATCCATTTTTTAAAATTCGCCCGGGTAATATTTTGAGGTTTTACGGTATTATTTGATTGATGCACTTACACGGACGTTGATGGGTTCAGAAGAAAGGTTTGTGAGGCGAAGAGTCCCTTCCAAAGTATTTTCATGCTTCAAAAGGAGTACCCCTTTTGAAAAGGACACCAATTCTTTAACCGGTTGCTGCAGAAAATTCAAGCACAATTTTTTGCTGACCTTCGACACAATATATGAAATTTATTTTTGAAAAATTGTGGCTGACCTCAAGGATTTCCTCCATCCGTTTCCGATACTGAATCCTCTCAATAGCCATCACAGTCTCAGGTCGACTTTGCCTGACTATACTTTTGGTACATGACCTCAACATTTTCTGCACTGAGGTCTCTCCTTCTTTGACCTCTTGAAAGGTCGACACAGAGGACGTGGCACTAGACGATGGAGAAACTGGAACGACTCTTACTTTTTTCTCTTCCATTTCTTTCTTTCGACTCTCAGCCACACTCGCTGCATTAAATAATTCCTGGATGACCTTGTCCTCTGTCACCTCCTCTACTGTCCTCAGTTGACCCCGCATCCCTGGACTAGCAAACTCTTTGGCAGTCTGAGCTCTTTCCTCTACTTTCACTTTAGATTGAGGACTCAAGCTAAGACATGAAGCCTCAACTTTCCCTGGTGTCATGGAGGATGGTGACCCATGACCTACTTGACCTCTCCTCATTTTGTTGTTGATGGGTCCATACTTTTTACTAGTAGTGGATGGAGGGGTGGCGGGAGTTTTGTCTTTTTGCTTGAGATAAGGTGGGAGGACCTTTGTTCCTTTTTTAGTGTAAGGAGGAAGTGCCTTCAAAAGGTTATCTCCTTCTCCCGCGTCAAAACCCTCTTTTTCCGGGATGGAGGTCGGAGTCCCTTTCCGAATTGTCGAATTGTCTGGAGAATTTTGTTGTTGTGGTGGTCGGGAATAATTTTTGGAGGGATTTCCACATGACTCATTTTTTACTGAAGAAGAGACAAATTTAGCGGGAGACTGTTTCACAACCCGGGTTTTTACAGAATTGTACAGTCCTCCTTCTTTGTGGACGACTTTCCCAATCTTCCAAGAGGGAGTCTCCTCTGGTCTCTTCTTCTCTTCTTTGGAGGGGGCCTGGGAAGGGTTCGCAGGGACAGAATTCATGATTTTGTACTGGTGGTTCGACTGGGTCAGTGCAATAGTGTAGGAGGCGGGAGATTTGAATTTTAATAGCCTGCACAAAAAATTTAAATCGAAATTAAATTAGTAATTTTGAATTTTAATGGAATTTTACCAATTAAAAGGGGGTAGTCCTTTTGGGAACAAATTTGAAATTTGACGCCAGTAAAATATTACATTACTGAATTGATGAATTCCAAATGGCACGTGTCCTTGTGTGCCATTTCTTGAATGTAGAGAGAATTGTATTTAACAAAAAAACGACGTTTTTGATATCACCGTATCTCCATGGCGACAGCCAGACTGAATTGATTCCCCTTTCCTTTTTCTCATGAGGAGTTCATGAGAAAAGGAGGAGGAGATCTTTGAAAGGTAAGATCTGAACGGACGAGGAAGACAAAGACCTTTTTCTTGAGAGCGTCAAGTCAGCGGAAGAACCACACACACACACGCCACCACCACCACCACCGCACTCTTCCATTCGATTCTTAGGATATTGAGAGGTTCTGGAGAGTGAAAGATGATCTGCATGACGACTGTCCTCTTTTCCCATCTCAGCCATCACACACACGCACACACACACATTCCTCTCTCCCTCATCTCCACACAAAAGAATGGCTGATCAGATGAAAGACTTTCACCCGAAAAGTGAAAGGGAACTCTCTCTCTCTCTCCACACACACGCACTACATTTTCGTATGACACAAATAATTCTTTCACTTTTCCTTCTTCCTTCTCCTTACTCTACTCTACTTTCTTCCAATTTTCCGGAAAATATTGGAACCACGTGACATTCAAAAATTTTGTAAAACCAGACTTTTTGTCTCGAGTCTTTGTTTCTCTCTCGTTTGTGGCAAAATCCAGTTCTTCTATGGAGCCAAGTCCCATTTCCCTAGAATTTGAAGGGACTCCAAATATAGTTGTCTCTTCCCTCCCTCCATGTCTTTCCTGATAAAAAGAGGGGAAGGAATTAGAAGTGACGGGTGTGTGTGTGTACACATAAATGGAGAAGGAATCCATAGTCTTGGTGGTGTAGAGTTGAGGATTTCCTGGAATTCCCGCTTTCTCCTCCTTCATTTGTGAAGTGTGGCTGTGGATAGTTAATCAGGGGAAATGCATCCTCTTTACTCTCGTCTCCCTCTCCCATCCTGTGTGTGTGTGTGTGTGTATTGACATGATGGGGGGAGGGGGGAATGTGTGCTATTTAATGGAATCTGAACGGAGTTGGGTAAAATTACATTTCCCTACGGAGACTCAATTCAATTCAATTTGCTTTCTCCCTTTCTCTCTCTCTCCCACCCAGAAATACAATCCACAGTCGTCTAATGCAAATACACACACACTCTCTCTCCTGTCCTTCCTTTCCGTGTGTGTGTCTGTGTGGGGATATAATGTATAGTTGGCAGTTCCCAATATGACTCCACCCTCTCTCTCTCTCTTTGAGTGGGAGAGAAAAGATCTTTTTGGTGGGAGGAGGAGGAATAAATTGTAATTCCCTGGTCTTCTTATTACCCTCAACTCCCCACTTTCACTTTTCATCTCCCCATTTCCTCCTCTCTCCCTCCCATTCATTGTGTGTGTGTGTGTGAGTACGGAGACAGTGGAAAATGCACCTGGAGTCTTTTTTTTGATGGGTTCCTGTCAGCAGAATAGATAAAGGGAAAGAGAGAGAGAGAGTGAGTTGTGCAAAATTTTGGAGAAAGCTGAATGGAGATTTTGATTCTATTTTATTAGGGACTTTGGGAAATGTCAGCTGGAGAAAGGAGAGAGTGAAAGGGAGAAATAATCCTATTCCACAGTTAAAAGTATCAAAATTAATTTAATTGTATTCCCCAAATGGGAAAAAGAAAAGGAGGGGGGAGACTTGAAAGGGAACATTTTCAATCCTACTTTCTCCTTGGAAGAAAGTAGAACTGTGGTTGTTGTGTGGAAGGAATGAAGACCATTTAATTGCAATTCAGAGGTTTCTCGAAAGACAGAGCGGGATTTTTGCAATATAATTTTTAATACGATTTTCCTAACAAAAGAAATTAACAAGAGATTTTTGAGAGGGTTTAGAAAATGGTTGGACGGTTTTATTTGATGATTATTTATTAAAATTTTGGATTTAAATTGTCCTTTTCCTCCCATCGCAATAGAATTGAAGGTCAAAGGTGACTCTCACTTTTCTGTGTTTTTTCCTCATTTAAAAGCTCTTGGTAACTTTCTCTCTCAAAAGGGTTTTGGGTTGGTTGGCTCCTCCCTCCGGTGAAGGTGATCCTTGTTATTCACTTTAATTGAACATTAGCTCCTCCACACACACACACGCAGGCACACACACAGAAGGAGGAAGACGAAATCTTTGGAGTGTGCCTTGGAGGAAGGGAAATTCAGTTTTGTCCTTGTAATCAGAGCATAGCTTTTCTCTCCAAGCCAAAGAAAAGGGAAAAGAGAAAAGATAATTGCGACTTTGATCTTCTAAGACTTTCCACCTCCGTCCTTCTTTGAATTATCCCTCCTCCTCCTCCATTTCATTTTCCTCATGAAAGAAATGTGAATGACAAAAGAGGGACTTCCTAGTTGGAAAGAAGGGGTATAAACATTTTAAATGGGAAAAAATATCCAAATAAACCACGCGAATGAGAATCTGTCAAAATTTAAATTTCCCCCTATTTTTGGGTACTACAATTTTTGGTGAATTGTAAAAAAGGAAAAATTAATGTAGTCAAGCATTTTTTAGTCTTTAAAATTAAAAGGTTGGACAAAAA
The DNA here is from genome assembly GCA_009870185.1 of Pygmarrhopalites habei. NCBI lineage: Eukaryota > Metazoa > Arthropoda > Collembola > Symphypleona > Arrhopalitidae > Pygmarrhopalites > Pygmarrhopalites habei. The sequence continues at coordinate 24,890 of WJFB01000951.1, read as the reverse complement.
AAATTTTAAAAATAGTACGCAAAAATATTATTTGATTTTTGGGCGAAATGGAAGAAAATCTTTTTGGAGAAAAGGAGGGAAAATTTGAAAAATCGGGCACTCCTCATTGAGGAGGGAAAATAGATTGGAGACTCCATGAGGAGAAGGAGAGTTTGAGTCATGATGGGTGAATTGTGTTTTTTCTGTGGAGGTTGGAGGGAGGAGATTTTGTTTTGTCCAGCCAAGGACTGGACAGAGAAAGAGATGGATGGACCAAACACTGATCTTGGTATAATGCGTGTGTGTGTTGTGATATTGATGGGTTTTCTTGATTTTTTTTTGTATGAGGATATGAAGGACTATTAATACGGGGTGTATTGTGCTTTCCCCTCGCCTCATCCCATCACAGCTACAAGGAGAAAGGGAGAAGAAGAGTGAAAGTAGAGTTGGGAAATGTAGGCCAAGAAGGGTAATGGGGAGGGGGAGGAAGGAGGGGATAAGTGAATCTAATTTTTCATTTTTTGAAGAATGTGCCAGGAAAAGATCCGCAAGCCATTCTACTAGCTGAGATACACACATAGAGAGTGAGTGTGCGTGTGTACTCTTGTCAGCCTGGAAGGAGAAAAGAGGGACTCTTACAAATATGAGCTTGTGGAACTATTAAAAGAGTGGAGGATTGAGTGTGCTGGGGACACAGAGGGGTATTGGCTCGAGGAGGAGGAAGGGATGGTGTGATGTAGAAATTTTTGTAATAGAAATGGGATGCCAGGCTTCTCACACTAAATATCATGAATTTATATTAGCTAGGGGAGAATGGGGTCAATCCTGTCCACATCCAACATTTTTGATTGCAAAAAGGAAAATTCCAAAGAACATATTCTTCAAAAATTTTATTCATCGACCTGCTGATGCCTGACAGCGCTTTCAGTCCATCGTAGCTGGCCTACGGGTATCAAGCTCATTTTCAAAATTTTTGAAGAATATTCCAGAAAAGAGCATGTCTTTGGGCATCTATTCGAATTTTTTGGAAATTTTCGGGTCTCTCGTACGGGGCTGAGAGCCCTAAACGCAGACCTCTATGTTTCATGGTCAACGGGGGGTCCAGGAATTTTTTTATGATTTTTTCTAGGTTGAAGGGGTCGAACTGTACCTATTTTGAAAATTTTCATGATAAAAATTGTTTTTGGGTGTAGATATGACCTAAAATATGTGAATTTGTGTGTGTGAACTTTGGAGGCTGATTTGGGGGTTTAAATATATATAAAGACTGTTCTCCCGACAAATGACCTCAAGAGGATCATTTTTCTGATCTTTTCGAAAAAAAGGTGATTTGATTTGGATGCACCCCCTTCGTGTCCAACGTCGGTGAAGAGAGGTCTCCAGCGGCCGCCAGACAGCGGCCGGGGCCGCCTAAGATTGAATGAGGCCGCCATTAGGCGGCTGGGGCCGCTGATAGGCGGCTGGGGCCGCTGATAGGCGGCTGGGGCCGCTGATAGGCGGCCTGTAACAAGCCGCCTATAGGAGGCCCCGGCCGCTAAACAGCGGCCGCGGACCAGACTGAAGAACCTTTTTTTTCTTGGGAACTGTCACGTGTAAAGATCATTTTTAAAATAATTGATTCCTTTAAATTTGCTAGTGAAATGGCGGGATTTTTGAAACACTTTTTAGTACAAACTACAAAGCTGAGTGAAAGCATGTTTGAAAACCCGAGTTTCCCCTCTTCGTTATTTGTCATGTAAATAAAGGAGGTCCTTTCTCCGTGCATATTGGAATCGACTATACATCAATTCTTTCCTTCTTTCTCCATCACAATGGCAAATGGTTTTCTGCTTTCCCTTCCTTCCGCCTCCTCCTCCTCCTATTTAGAGGATGGCGTGTGTGGACGAGAAGGGAAGATGACTACAAAACATGGACTCATTTTTAAATATTATAAAAACATTTGTTCCAATTTTTGTCCGAATTTCTCAAAGGAAAATTGTTGAAGAGAATTTTTGTAATATTTTTTCCCCTTTCAGCCCAAAGTGTGGCCTTCTTTGTAAATGAACGACCATTTCTTTTTTTGGGGTGAGTGTGAAGAAGGGAAGGACAACATGACTTATGAGGGGACAGGTTCATTTAAGAGCTGAGAGAGGAGGGGAGAGAGAGAGGAAGGGAGGGAGGGGATAGAGATGAGTGGAGGAGTCACAACTTGTTTTTAATGTAGCTCTGTTTTCTTGGTTTGTTGTTATGATGGGTGGTGTGTGGAGACAGAGTGTTTTTGGGAAAATGTTCTATGGAGACAGCAGTCAGGGGAAAGCAATGAACCAGGAGGGGAGAGGAGAAAGAGAGAGAGAGAGAGAGAGCTTTTATTCTATTCTTTCCTATTTTTTCCCCTACACATGGACACACACAACAGGAAAGGATGTTAGTGCCTGACCGACCAGCTGGAGAAAACAGCCCACTGACTCAAGTACACTATTTTCTCTTCGTACAGGGTGGCTCGGGACAATTTCTCCATTTTGTTTTTCTCCATCAGGATTTTTTTCCGTAAAAGAATTCTGATTTTTTAAAAATGCCGCCTACATAATTTTCACATCCTGATTGGACAAATTCATCCAGTTTTGATTTCATTGATGTACAAAAAAGTGGAAAGCTTAGAGAAAGCAAAGATTGAGTGGGGAAGGAAGGAAAGACACACACACCCTGTACGTGTGTGTGTGGAGCTTTTAAAGGACGAACAATAAGAGACAAGTTGTGTTAGGTACTTGGGAGGAGGAGAGAGAGAGTTGCAAGTCGAAAATGGCCCTCCTCCTCTCCGCGTCCATGGCTACAGTAGAAACAAGACAAGGGTGTAGAGTTACCTTTAAGGATTTCTCCGAGTTTTCTCCTTCCCCGAACAAAGAAAAGAGGAGATCTTTATGTATAAACATGTGGAGGTTACATTATATAGATTGAGGAGACGGAGGAGGAGGAGGTATAAAATTTAAGCCAGTCGTTGAATCTCTTTATAGACATCTCATCCTCCCAGGTTCGAGGAGAAAGTTTTTATTGTCAACTCTAGTGTCTCCCCTCCTCCTTTCTCTTTTTATTTGACTTTAATTTACAACGACTCGCTCTCCAATCCTGGTTAAATTACACCATCTCCCCTCCACCCTGTAACTGGGAGGAGACTGGGAAAAAGAAGACAACAGATTGTCAAAATACTAAGTAGCGGATTCTTATTTCTTCTCTCTCTCTCTCTCTCTTCTTTCTTACCTGAGGACTCAACTCTGGGAAACAGTACCGTAAAAGCGGGAAGACAATCCCTCCCTTCAAATCTACAGTTTTTATACTTTCCCGCTGAAAAATTATGCCAATAAAATGTCAAATATTTGTGTAAATAAAATGAGAATGTTTTTAATGTTAGTTTTCCTCACGAAGGATTTTGCTAAAAAAGATTGATAAAAAGTATGAAATTTTATTTGGAAAAAATTAACATGGAATCAAATTTTGCTTTTCATTCAAAAAACGAAGTCGTGTATTCAAAGTTTTACGGTAGGAAAAGAAAAAGGGATTTTTATGTGATTTGTGCTAATGTGTCGGGGAGGTCAATTTTTCAGATGGCCTCTTCAAAAAAAATAAGTTGAGGAGACAAAGGACAGCTTTCTCTTTTTGTCTGTCTTCCTCCTCCCCGTCGTCCTTCTCCCAATGTTGAGGAGGACAGAGAGAAAGCCGGTTAATAATAAGAACAGAGTGGAGTGACAGTCAGGGATTTATTTCAGGAGGAGAGATTAAAGGCTTGTCCTCATTTGACCCACAGGACATTCCCTCCAATTTTTCCTTCTCCACTCATCCATCTTCCTAGTGGAAAGAGTGAGTGTCCCACACACACACGTGTGTGTGTGTGTGGCCACAGGGACACTCACTGTGTATTGATCCACATATGGGCGATGTTGTTGTGGGTATAATCTATTCACAGTCGAGTGGAGGAATAGACACTGGAAAATGATATGACACAAAACAAACCCTCACAACAATCCACTTTCTCCTCATAAAAACTATAATCTCCTCCTCCTCCTCTGGGCGGTTACGACGAGAATCCCTCACAGTCGCCTCTCTGGTGATACAATATAGAAGGAGAGTGTCATTGGAATTGTACATCCCGACATCCATTGTTGTTGTCCACTTTCCATGGCGGATGATACAGAAAGTCAGAGAAAGCGTCTTTTTACCAACTGGAAATGGAGGAGGCTTTTATAAAATTTTCTCAATTGAACAACCTCAAAGCAAATAGAGGGAGAGCCGCTTGTTTACATGAGTACCTCAAAAATATTTTGTATCCATTTTCTCCACTTTCTCCGTTTTCTTTCCCTTGTTTTGTGCACACTGGGGAAGGTTCTTCCTCTCCATTCAATCAGTTCGAAAAGCAGCACACACACACTCACACGCGCACACAACAAGATGGGCAACACTCCTAAGAACTAGTCACGAAGACAAGTACATAGAAAAGGTCATCCTGGATCAGGTTTTCAAGAGAGAAGTATGAAAATGAATGGAGTAATAGAAAAGTATTATGGGAAATCAGATTTGTTTGTATTTTCCCGGGATATGAAATGACAATTGAAAGTGAGTTGTACAAAGTGGAGATATGGTAGTTGAGGGAAAGTGGTTGTAAAAATTAACAAGACATTTTATTACCCGGATCCTCTCTCTTTCTTCTTGCGAGGCTGACGCCTTGTAAAACGGATGTTTGGTGGGTAAAAGTGGGTCAGGAGGAGAACGACTCATTTTTTCCTCCTCCTCCTGTCTCCTTCCAAAGAGGAGCAACACAACAAGAATTACGAGGGTCTATCCAGATTGAGTTTCCCATGTGTGTGTGTGTGTGTGTGTGTGTGTGTGGATCATATTTCAATTGAAATGACGCTCCTCACCCCACTAACTACATTCCCCCTTACATTTTGTATCACACACGCACACACTCCCACTCTCCAGGTACATTAGTCTGGGCGACAAATTTGTAGACAATACCCGGGGATAGTTTCATAGATTTTGAGACTTGGAGGAAGAAGGAAAAAATGGAGGGAGGAGGATGGAACGGAATGTTGAGGTTTTATTTATCGTTATGATTACGATTATTGTTATTTCCCTCCCTTCTTTCTCTTTTTTTCTTTTCCTTTGCTTCCTCCTTCCGTCTTTCTCTATCTCTTGAAATGACACAAAGAAAAGGATCAGAATTTGCAACAACAGGATCAAAAAATCTGTGTGTGTCCTCCACTCTGCACAATTAGAAATGGAGAGAGAGAAAGCTCCATTTTAAAGGGATCATAATTCGTACAAATATACTATTGTGAGCCGCATATGCCTTTCTCCCATTTCTCTGACACTCATCTTCATCCTATATCCAGGATGGGAAGAGGATTCTCCGAATTTTGGAGAGAGAGAGAGAGAAGAAGGGGAGACTTAAAAAGCGGAAGATCAACTCAACGTGTCGTTGGGAGAGATTAGAAGGGAGAAGAAGAAGAGGATTTTGAGTATAATAGGCTTACCCCTTCTAAAAAAAAGAAAATTGAAGAAGAATTCTGGGACTTCCCTACTCTCTCTCTCTCTCTCTCTCTAGTTTTCAGCTTAGTTCCATCATCACACTTTCTCCCACTCCTCAACTTTCACCAAGGACAACGAAAACGTTTAACTATTTTTTGGGATGAATATTTTACACACATTTTTCTGGGAATGGAGAGGAAGAGCCGGAAGAGGAGAGACAATTATTAGGAGGAGGAAGTACAAGGGTGTAAAAATTCAATTAAAAATCCGGAGAAAGTTTCACTTTTGGGGGGAAAAGTGTCCAGACCGTGGGAGAATGAAGATCAAATTCTTTACGATTTTTTAAAGGGGAAAGTTGTGCGTTCTTCAGTGACAGATCATTAGAAAAACGACGACCCTTAGTCTAAAGGGTCCTTGGGTTCCTCAGTCCTCATCTTGGAGTCCTTACACAGGAAAGGGATAAATCCTTTATGATAAAGGTTGTCCAGGTGGGACAACTAAAAAAATTCCCACAGGGAAAAAATGGTGTCAAATAATTTGACGAAATACAGTAAGAGAAAGTTGGACGCGTTAACAAGAAAAATAATATGTAAAAGTGAAAGTAGACAATTAAATGATGATCTCTGATTGGCTGATATATTTTTTTATTGCAGGATTTGAGTCAGAGGTTAAACCGACTGAAAGAGCAAGTTCAAGACTTGCACCGGGATGTCACTCTTCAACGGTAAAGTTTCTCTCTCTATTTATGAAGGGGGGTCAAAATTTAAAAGATTTAATGGTGTGCGTGTGTGTGGGTGTAGGGGTTCGTCGTACGCATCGAGGGCAGAGACGGCACTCCGTGAAGGGTTGTTCCTGGAAGACCAATTATCTCGTCGCTACGCCGAGATGGAGAGAATGAAGAAAGTTTTTGAGAGCACCTGGAACGAACACCTCCGCCAAGTCCGCGTCGAACAAGAAGTCTTTCAATCCCAAGTAAGTCTCCCTCTATTCTTTACTTACTTGTCCATATCCCTGTTACCCGGAGAAAAGTTTACCACCAAGAAAACAAAATTCCTCTTCAATTTTTTGTTTCAAAAAAATATGACGACACACGTTTTTTGGGGGGAACAGAAAGGTCCCGTTTTTATCTTCATCTGAAAAATGTGATACTATTATTAACACTGTCATCCCTATACCTTTCTCCTCCTATTTTTGGGAAGGAGGAGAAGACTGTCATTACCTGGGTTCTCTCGTTATATACACAAATTGACAATCCAATGGAGGGAGAGGAAAAAAAAGAGTTGAGTCTCCTTCCTTCCGAATTTTTCAACTTTTTTTTTCTTCTTCTTTTACTTTGGTAGCCAACTTTCTTCGGAAATTTCCCCGTCTTTCCGTTCTTGTACAAGAATTTAGGCTATCACATCTCATTGTGCATTATACACTGGAGAGGAAAAAAAGGAGAAGGGGAAAGGAGAAAACTTTCTCCTCACCCATGACGTTCCGTTGACGAAATGTGAGAAAAAAGAATAAACCTGGAGTTGAAAGGGTTAGACCTTCTCACCTCCAAGAATCCTCCTCCTCTTTATGTACAGGGTGCCTCAGACAACTTGTGCCAATATACACAGGTCATGAAAGAAAGTGTGTATATGAGGTCAATAGGCCAAAGGAATCCACACGTCAGTGTGAATTATATAGACTCTCATTTTATAAATCATTTTATTTTGCAAAGGAAGACGAAAAATTTTAAACAAAATATTATCGAAATTTTAAAATTTAGCGCCAATTCATGTAATGACCTGACCCTTGACCTCATCGGCACTAAAATGAGTCGGACGAGAAGTCATTTTAATAAGAAATGAACAGAAGAAATATTTCACAAAATCAGTTGCAAACGTACTTTCCCCGCTTTCTACTTTTTTTCTTGACCCCAGTGACCCAGGTCATGTCAAACTCCAAAGCTTTGTGTAATCTACTGTAAGCTTTCTAACTTTTTTCTCTCTCAATCGCCCTTACTTTACCTTAGTTTACGAACTGGCTTTCTCTTTAAGAAATGAGTGAAAATGAGGAGCCCACCCTGTACACGCTCTGTGCACATAAGGAGAAGTGTGGAAAATAGACTTTCTCTTCCTCCCCGTTTCTCACAAGTCAGGATCACGGTAATAACTCGTGTATGAGGAGGATGGAGGAGTGAAGACTGTGACTTGGAATTTTTTTAGCTGCCTCATTTCACGCATTTCAGTCTCTCATCATCGTCCGTCACAGTCCGTCCTCACTTTCTCCAATCCACCACACAAACTGAAAAGACTTTCCCCCTCCTCCTCCGACACCACCAGACTTTTTGCATCTCTACGGAGTTGTAGAGAGAAAGAGACTTGAGTTCATTCCTCACGGTCACTGCAACCACACAGACAGACACACACACCAGCCGCCGCAGAAGGAAAAGAGAGATGAAGATCAATGATCTTTTCCAATCCCATGGGCTTTCCTCTTCCCCTCCTTTACTTACCTTCCCCTTCCTTGACTTTCACTACTCGGAGAATCCAGGCTCTTCCACACACACACAGGTAGGCATGGAAATGAGCACACACACACGTGGACCAGGAGAGAGAGAGAGTATTATTGCCTGTGTCACGCAAAAAAATGAAAAATACAGGCAACCTCTTTCTCTTTCTCTCTTTCTTCCCTGCTTTCTCCAGTTTTCACTTTGGGACTTCAAAAATGTGTCAAGGGGGGAGGGCGATTCTCGCAGTTTTTCTTTTCCTTTCTCTTTTCCTTTCGAAACACGTCCCTCTGTTGAATTAGATGACGGATATTTACAATTATTGTGAAGGAAATTATGGGATTGGGGAAAATACCCGGGGATTTTCCTTTTGGGAGGGTGAAAATAGCGATTTGTTATTCTCGGGATTGTGTGTGTTGTGCTGTGCTGTATGTGTGTGTCAGGGTGGGTTTGGCGATCGATTTTTCTGGAGGGACTTTATTTATATTTATGAAACCATTCTTGAGGGGAGCCGGATCTGCTGGGCAATGAGAACACACGTATGTACACACACACACGCATCAGAGAGAGGGAGAGGGAGAATGGGTCGATTGACGAACAGAGAAAAAATAGAAGAAAAGAGGGAGAGGAGGTGAAATGGGTTAAAAGCTTTCTCCGTATTTTTCTTTTTTTACGGTGGGGTGGAGAGTAAGAGGAGAAAGTGGGGGGCTCAACATGGCATTCCTTTCACTGAACATCAGTCAATCAATCAATCAGTCTTGTTACCCAGGACGAGGGTGTTTTCACGGGAGGAGGAGGAGGTGATGGCTAAGGGTAGTGTCTACTTAAATGGGCGGAGGTTATCCTCATCCTCCTTTGACGACATGGAAACTTCATTTTGACTTGTCAAGTCTTTACTCTTTTTCCTGGGACGACAAAGTCAGTGCCCCTTCTCTCTCTCTCTCTCTCTCTCTCTCTCTCTACACACACCTCACCTCCAATATGAGCACGTAGCAGAGAGAGAGAGAGAGGAGGGAGAGCCAATTTGGGAGGGCAAGTGGCTGAGAGTGTTCATCACAAGTTTCAGAAAGATATCCACACACACACACGAATACACCGTTCGAACGAATTACAAAGCCAGGGTAGCCAATATTCGAATTGAGCGCTCCTGGCTTGTGAAAGCATGTCGAAATTTTGAAAAGAGACATAATTTCTGAAAATTAGACAGTGTAAATTATTAAATGAGAAGTGAGAACACAATTCCTAAAATTAATTTAATTTTTTCTATCAAGGATTTCACTCAGAGGTTGACGGTAGAGAGGAGAGAGGAACGTGTGTGTGCGGGGTGGTTCTTAGTCCTTAGAAAGGCTTTAAAAAAAGGCTACAAAATTGGAGGGTTGTGAAAATATTACGACCTCCGTACATGGGCCATAATAATAGAGTCGCATGCGTAAATGTCTCGGAACTGCATTTATGGGTGATCCGCTCTCCTCCTCCTCTCCACACTTTCTCCCTTTCTCTGAAATTGTTCAATAAAATACAGGCTGTGGTGTCCTCTTCAAATTTCTCTCTCCTCCTCTTTCCCTTCTTTCACTCTTCAGGGTGAAAGTGAGGATGTCACTTATTGAGGGGTATTCAAGAAATCTTAGTATTTGGCCCAAATTGGGAGGAGGTCTCTTATCTCTCTCTCTCTCTTGTAGATCCTAAACTAAGGGCACGTCCTCTTTACATTTCCCTCTGTAAATCCCCTCTCGTTTTCTTTTCTGTGTGTGCGTGTGTGTGACGTGGGTGGGATGCACAAGAGAGAGTTTTCGGGATGATGTGTCCTTCGAACAGGAAATGACCTTTTCTCTTCTTTCTGTATATAAAAAGAGAGTGACCACAGTATCATAGTGTCAAGAGAATGATGATTTGTGTTTGAGGGATGGGATGGAGAAAGTACGGAGAAAGTAAGAGACGAGGAAAGTGTGGAGTATCGTGACAATACGAAATAGAGAAGACAAAGTGTGCTTTGACTTTCCCAGGAAATTGTTCGTATTTCCTCCGTCCAAATTCTCAATCTAAAAAAATGGGATGGGAAAAGTGAAAGTTGGTAAATAAATGGCGGGAATGTGTTTAAATGTTTTAAAGATTGCTTTCCATTGCGATGAAATGAGGAGAAAGTAGGGAATATATTGAGGATGTTGGTTTATGGCGATTCATTTGAGAGGAGAGTGAAAGTGGAGAGAGAGGGAGAGAGGATTGTGCACGGAACGCGTGTGCATCATTGAAGAGTTGAGGGTCCCCGAGAGCCCCACAAGTTTGACTTGGGATGGATGGGAGGGTGTTTAGGGGCGATCACCTCTTCAGATTCCCCATTAACTTTTAACCGATATTCTTTACCTTCCATTGCACTTTCTCCAGCCTGTTGAACAGCCAAGGTCCAGTATTTGTACTGTCTTTCTCTTCAAGGGGGAAAGTTCTTTCTTTATAAAATTGGGTGTGTAGTTCAGCATGTGGCATGTAAAATATGCCCTGAACTCATCATTTTAGGGCGGTCTAGTTCAAAATTTCAAATTATTTCATGTTCTTTGATGTCTTCACCTTATCCTTATTTTTCCGTTCATTTCCCTTTAATGTGATGACAGGAAAAAGCCAAAATTGGCGGCAATAAATAAATTACGAGGAAATTTCTCCGATTTTCCATGGGTGACCCCAGCCCAGTTGTAAAATGGGTTGAAGGAGGGGAAAGTGTGAATTTCCTCTCGAGAATTCCAATTAAAGTTAAACGCACAATTCAAAGTTTGGTGTGAGGTTGGGTTGTTGAGCACTCCATCTTTCTCCTCCAGTTAAATGAAACGATTAAGAGAGTTGTTGATGGGGATTCTTGAGAACCTCTGGGCAGCTAAAGGAAGGGAATAGAACGATGGAACATTCAACTTTTTTTTCTTTCTCCAGAAATTCTCTCTCTGTATAAAAGAAGAGTTCTCCAGAGAGACGAGGGAGAAAGTAGCCGCATTTTCCCGTTGACAAATCCAAAATTTTGTGTCTAACTCTTTTCCACTCGCTCTTTCTCTCTTTTCATTCCACCTCTCTTCACAAGGGTGGTGATGACGGGCTGTGTGTGTGCGTGTGTGTGTGTGGGGAGGGAGAGAGAAAGAGAGAGTGGCTATTTCCCAGACACTTTCTCTTCTCTCTACTGTGTGTGTGTGTCTGTGTATTTACGTACCATTTACTCCCTCCTTCCTTTTCACCAGGATTTTTTTTCGCCTAGGATTTCACTTTCTCTTTTTTTTCCCCGTTCTTCAGAGGAAAGAGGAATAGAGAAAGTTGGAGAAGGGAATCGAAGGGAAGGATGGAGATTGGGAGAGTTGAATGGAGGAGTCAATACAAAGTTGGATTTTCAATGGTTTTGTAATAGGGCAGAGTCATTGGGGAACTCTGGCCAGGGATCCACACACACACACAGAAAGAGAGAAAGTATTTTATGTACTGCTCACTCACCTTCTCCCTCCTCTTTCTCCTCCTCCTCACTTCGAATGGGAAAAAAATGAAAGGAGCTACCATCAGATTTGGACGGAGGATGGAGAATAGGAGGAAGAAGGAGTTCATTTGAAGCATTCGACAGCTGAAGCAAAGAAAGATTGGAAAAAAGAGAGAGAGAAAGCAAGAGAGAGAGATTTTCATACGGCTGCCATTTACAATTGGTTCTCTGTCTCTATCCCATTTTTTCCCAAGTTTCGTATTAGTCCAGACCGTATCTCTTCCAATCCACGCCCATCCTCAAATCATGTTTAAAATGACTATTTCAAAATTAATGAAAGTTGGGAGGAAATTTGAATTTGCTGTTAAGAATTCAGAGGAGAGAAAAAGCTTTACGAGTTTAAAATACGAAATGTGGATATATTTCTGTCTCTTTGACCATAAAGCATTTTTACAAGATTTTTGGAAATATTCCTAAAATTATTTTCAAACTTTTGAGACAAAAATATGAGGAGGGCACAAAAGGAGGAGATACGGCAGAGAGAGATGTGGATGGCTGGATGGGATTTAAAAATATTTATATAGTTACCCATGGATTGGATGAGTCTCGAGCATATCGCCTATACTTCTGCTAGAGACGTGTGAGAAGGAGGAGGAGAAAGCGGGAAGGCTACAATGGCAATTCGGTTCGTTTTCGTCGATTCCTTGGCGGATATGGGTTGAGACTCAATTTCATTGTGGACTTTCCTATCTTGAGGGAAAGAGTGTGTTAGGGAAGGATTGAGGCTTTGATATTGTGTCTTTTTTTTCTCTCCCTGTCGCAAACTCTGATTTATTTATTCCGGGCTGCCTGCCGCGGAACGGGAAAAAATTGTGAGTCCGCCTCACTAATGAGGAATTGACTGGAGTAGGAGCGGAAAGACGAGAATTAGAATGACAGCCTGTGTGTGTGCTTGTGCGTGTGTGTGTGTACTATTCTTGTGTTGTGAGCAAGGACTAGAAGAAATAGGATGACCCTTCAGTACAACGTGACCCTTAGGAAGGGAATAAAAGGAGAATAATGAGAACAAAAAATGGATTGCCATTTTTTATTTCCCCATAATCACAGCTCTCAGGATTCGTGGGTTCCCGCCAAAACCACTAAATTGACTGATTCTCCCTGTTTCGTATTAATGAGCCTTTATCTTTTTTTGGCAACGGAAATTGTAAATTGACAGCAATTTTGAGCTTCACCTTAAAGTTGCCAAAAAATATTAATCAAAAATTTTGAATTATATTTAGGCTAGAGATTTAAAATTCCCTGCTCTTCTCCCACTTTCACTCCGTCTTCCCGGTTTATCGAAGATGATAAAAAAAATATCATTTTAATTAATTTAAAATGATTCTCAATTACTTTCTCCTCCTTTCTTAGAAGACCGTGAAGAAGGGAAAAAGGGAAAGGCTTCACAAAAAATGTTTCGATCCAGAGAAAGAAGAGAAAGCTAGTCGTGTGTGTGGAGGGAATGTTTGAACAATTTAGAAAATTGGGAAATTACTTTTAGTAATTTTGGTAGGGGAGGGGAAAGTGGACGATGCTTTTAAGCTGGAGAAACTTGAGCCTGGAGATTAATGAAGGAAAGTCTCCAGTCCCTTCAGAGCTGAGAGAGAGACGGTCGTCCTAGAGGCTCGTGACAGGGAAAAACCCCACCAGCAGCCCGCTTTCTTTAAGTACATGTACACACACACACACACAAACACAGACATGTACAAGACCGCAGGATGGAGGGGTGGGTGAAAAAAAGAGAGCAGTGGAGGGTCCTTGTCCTCTCCTCTCCGACTTTCTCTCCCTCAAACAAAAGCTTTGGATTTCACTCTCCCAAAAATTTTCAGTGGGAGAGGAGGAGGAGGAGAATGAAGAAGGCTGTTGTTGTCCAGGAGGAGAAAAGAGATCAAGTTGTTTGTGTCGAGGAGCCAAAGGGTTCTTCAAAGCTTTCAATGAGACAGAGAGAGAGAAACCAGCTCCGTCCTTGAGTCTCTTCTAAACAAAGTCTTTTTTGACTATTCACACACACACGCAGAGAGATAGACTAAATCTGAGACTTGGCCTCATCTCTACCACACGGAAACTTGGCTTCAGACACACACACACACACACAGACGAAGAGTGTGTGTGGAGGGTTAGTTACAAAACATGGCTGTGATTGAAGTCGTTTTTGTGACAGCCTGACATTACATCATCCCATCTACAAGTTTTTTCTCCCTCTTTTCTCGGATATTTCGCAGTCACTATCTCTCCCTCTCTCTCTCTTGCTTTCTCTGACTCCTCGCTGACGAAGACTCTTTTCTCTCTGGAGAAAGTGGGAGAGAAACGTTTTTGGGTTTGGGTTTCCTCCGTCTTCTTTTTTGTGATGCTCCATCTCGGAATTCTTTTAACCCACATTATTTTCACTACATTAATCCATCCTCCCCGCATCCACACACACGCACACACAGGAGAGGGGAAGCAAGGAGCAGTCGATTTACTTGGGATGATGACAATTTTTTTACTTTTTGAGAAATTGCCCCCTCCTCCTCCTCTCTTATACTTCTATTTCCGAAGAATCTTTGGATCTTTTTTAGTGGGTGCGAAAAATGAGGAAAATTTTCCACGGATTTAAAATCACTTCAATGAAATTTCCTGGGGGAAAATCCAAATTTTGTACTGGATTTTAAAATTGGAGAAAGCATTCAGCTAGAAATATAAATCGTCTTATCTTGCAAAATTCTAAAGCCATGAAAATTCGAAACAATTTTATTTGCTGACATTTTTAATTTTGCTGGAAGACTAATTAAAATCTGTGGAAACTAAAAACGGCGCCAATCGAAGCTTTTGAAATGTCTAGTTTTGTCTGCAGTTTAATTTCGAAAATGTTGTCACAATATGCACCCACACACACACACACCCTTATGAAGTCCACATTGTCAAAAAAATGTGTATTGAATTTTTTCAACTTTCCCTCATCCTCGTCATCCCACCTTCTTTCCCTTGCACGAGTGCTCTACCTCCATAAATGCTGTGTGTGCTTCCTTACGTGTGTGTGTGTGTGTGTGGAGCTAGTTATGGGCTGTAAAAAATACTCTCCATTGTATTGCATACTAATATGCTTGAGCAGAGCGAGAGACACAGTTCCATTTTGTACGTGGTTCATCCACACACACACATACACACTGTCTCTCACTTTCTCTTTTGCTTTCTCCACTCGAAGAAGATGTAGTCGTTGGTGATGTATGCAAATTGCCTCTCTCTCTCTCTCTCTTTCTCTGATGATTGCGATGACACGGTCAAATTTGAATTTTTAACCTTGTAACATCTCAAATTGAGCACGTCCCGCTATCAACCCCTCCTCCTCCTCCACCTTCTTTCATCTCACAAATTACAATTATGTTTCTCTCTCTCTCTTTATCTCCGCACACACGCTTTTTTATCATGAGCCCCTGGGGCTGATGTTCCTCCGAAAAAATTTGAATTTTAAAAAGAAATAGCAAAACTCTGTGACTCTCTCTCTCTTTCTACAGAAGACTTTGATTTTAATGGAATTGAGAAAAGGATGGGATTATTTGGAAGAAGATGGGAATTTGGGCGGGAGTGTGAAATTTTAATTTTTCTCATTCCGCCATATTTGTAGTAGAGGGGGGACGGAAGAAATTGGGCCACGTCCCTCTGTCTCTGTCTCTACCCAATTTTTTGTCCCACTTTATCTTCGTAGGGCTCTTTTGACGCCCTTTATTCCAGCCAACCTGGAATAAAGGAGAATGGGGGAAAGCAGTCAGCTCACTTTCCCCGGCGGCGGAACGATGATACATTTGTGTATGTACACTCCATGTGTGTGTGTGGAGTATGAAGGATGGAAGGAGAAAGTCCAAAGATGAAGATGAAGAAAAGGATGACATTTTACTGGGATCTCATCCCACATTTGTCCTTGTCTCTCTTTCTCCCTCTCTTTCCCTATGTGTGTGTATGTGTGTGTGTGTGGAGAACCCGGGCGTTCCAGGCCAGTGACTGAGTGAAGTCTCATGGAAATTTGGAGCCGGAGGGAGGGAAAGTACGTTGCTCATTTATAATAGAGAGAAAACTGTGCATATGTGCAATCCCTGCATTTCCAACCATTCTACTGACAATCTGGAGAGAACTTTCTCCATTGTAAAAGGAGGAAGGGAGGGAGAGGAAGACGAGAGAGTGTTGTTGTGGGTAGGAGGGGAAATCATAAATATATTATTATTAGGGGTGGAGGGTTCACCTCTCACTTATATATTTCTCAAGGCTCTCCCCAACTTCAACTTCAGAGGTCACAGACAGAAGGAATGTCCCTCCATCCTTTTTTCAAGTAATAGGGCAAAGTAATGGGGAGGAGGAAGATAGAGAGTCATAACCAGGGATGGATGGGATACCGTAAAAGGGGCAATGCTTTCACCGCTTCAACTTTGCGGTGAAAGTTTTACAATAGAAGAAGCATTAATTCTGCATCAAAATTATAATGCTAAGTATAAAGAATAGGAGTTAACGTTTTCACTAGAAATTAGAAAATTTTCATACACAAATTTATGTGTGAATTTTTTAAAGATTTTATCGTCTGTTATGGCGGGATTATTTGAACGCTTTTTTTGAACTCCCAACAAGAGTGGCTGGACTCCCATTCCGTGTTTACGGTGCCAGGAGAAATCCTCCCACTTTTCACGCTCTTTCTCATATATATGAGGAGACGGGAGAAAAGTGAAAGGACGAAGAGGTGGTATGAAAGGGAGGAGGAGGCGACTCATAATTTAAAGCTGGATGAGAGTATATTTATGGAGATGGGTTGGAGGAGGAGGAGGAGGAGGTAGAGTCCTCAGTTCTGCTCTACACTGCCATCCCATGATGCATCGGTGTCTGGGAATTGAAAACTTTCTCTTGGGTGAAAGTGGGGGAACATGACAAAGTGTACATTATTTCTTTTATCTTTTTGTAAAAAAAATTGGGAGGACCGAGTAATAGGAAATGGAGGAGAAAGGAGGAGGGAGAATTAATTTGGTGACTGTAATTTGGATTTTTTTTGTATTGTCAATTTTCCAGCTGAACGAGTTGATTGCACTGAAGGCGGAGGTGAAGCAAGTGAGTAGTATCCTGCAGCAACTTCAGTCTTTCCTTAAGTCCGTCGGAGCTCAACATGGGACTGGAGGTGGAGGACCAGGAGGAGGAGGAGGTGGGGGTGGTCCACCCAACGTGAATGTGACGGGGTTACAAAATTATGGGGGAGCAGGCGGTGGACAAAATTTACAATTACAAGGCTCATCCACCCTGAATACCCGTCTTGGGCAACAGCAGCAGCAACAACAACAACCTCAACCCTCGTCCACGTCCGGCCATCCTGAAAATAAATCCTACCACCTGTCCCCCACCTCCGACATCGGTCTTCACTCCAGGTAACCCCCATTTCTCTCTCTCTCTCTCTATGTGTGTGTGTGTGTCAGGTGTTGGCGGATGTGAGGATGAAATATGGCAGCTTCTGTTGTCCACACACAAACACAGGTTGTCACAGCTGTAGTAATTCGGAGGATTTTGGGTGTACCGTAAAAGGTCATGGATTGAAACGAGGGAGGTCAAATAAACTCTTGGGCTTCGAGAAATGTGTGTGTGTGTCTACGGATTTAAAAATCGAGCGGGGATTTAGTTGGGACGCGTACGGTAGGGAAAGAGACTTTAGACAAGAGAAAAATATTTTTAGAATGTAAAATAGTTAGCAAGAAAATATATGACAAATTTTGTGACCTGTCCCACCTCTGTATGACGCCACATGTCACATGAGTTATGAGCGGGGTTTTTTTAAAATTGTACTAATTATCCCAATTTTGAGTAAAAGAATTGTTGACACCTTTGTGCTTCGTGTGTGCGTGTGTGTGGAGGGCTGACATGAATTTATGAAGCACACATTTTTTGAACAACTCCAGTCTCTGTTAAGTACAATCATAATTAGTGCAGCAGGAACATTTTCTCCATTATTTAATTAGAGAAAATGCAGTGAACATTACAGTGAAAGTAAATTTTATTTTATATATTGTCTAAAAAGAAAAAAAAGCTTTCTAGCTGAGTGGGACTGGGTGTGTGTGTGTGTGTGGATTTATTGGACTTTCACTTTGGGACTTTCACTGGGGAAAAGAGGAATTGGATACCGTAAAAAGGGGAAGGTGGAATTGGAAAGGATATGGAATCCCGGGGTATCCATATTTCACTGTTGAAATACAGAGGCGGAGGAGAGGGGCGGGAGTTTTGAGTGGGGATGTAATAATAGGGGTGGAGGGGATTATAATGGGGGATATCATTCTGAATTGAGGGTGTCGGATGACGAAAAGGGGAGTGGAGTGTGTGTGAGTGGAGAAAAGAAAATGTGTTTTTAACATTATGGCTATTCTACTTTCTCTTTGTTTATTACAGGGCTGAGAGCTCGTCTCAGGTGACACCCTCCCTGGCCGAAATTGCCTTCTCAAAACGTGAGTAATCCCCACCAACCACTTAAAAGCTCCACTTTAATTTTATTTATTTAACCCTCTCCTCATCCATGTCAAACCCAATTAGCCCTTCCATCTCTGTACTGACCCTTGTCTACTCTTCTTGTACTTTCCTGTGTCCACACCTTTTCTTAATACACTTTTCTCTTCACGCGCGGGGCTAATCAAATCATAACTTTTTGAAGGGGAGTACAAAAGGGGAAAAGTTTATTATTTTTAATGGAATTTAAAAGTGAAAGTACAGATGTGACAATTGAATAATACTTTCACCTCCCGGCAGTCAAATCCATTGTCATTAGCACTCATCTATTTTTCGTAGGTTTCCGGGATATTCTTTTTTGAAAGGACAATTAGTTGATGTGTGTAAAAAGAATAATATTGGGTTTCTGGTCTTTTTTATCAAAAATTGTTGATAGTTGAGCTTTCCCCCTCTTCATGTTCTAGGCATGCAGAGGCTTTCACTTTGTTATTCCCCGCTTGTTATTTTCTCCAGTCTAAAGACAAAGAGAGAGAAAGGGAGGGAGAGAGAAATCCGGGACTTTCTCCGTCTACTCTTTATAATTAGGCATTCCATTAATTATTTGCTTTCTCCCTTCCTCTCTCTCTCTCTCGTAGTTGTGTGTGCGTGTTTTGGAATTCCCCTGGATTTCCATCTTATGAGCAATGAGTTCCCCGTATTTTGAGAGCATTAGCAAAAGGGAGAGAGGAAAAGATTTAAAAACAGAGAGGAGAAGAGGAGGAGATTCTGGGAAAAGGACGCTTGGAGTTAATCCCCTCTCTTTCTCTAAACAAGAACGACGAGCTTTTTTTGAATCACCTTTTTTTTCCCTGTCCGCATTGCATTGACAACATTATTTTGTTTTCAATACATTCTCCTCTTCTGTCTCCTTCCCTCCTGGCAATCATAGCTAAAAGAAAGAGTCTGGGAGACGAGTATTTTACTAGATGTGTTGTGTACCCGGGATTTTTTCCCTACCCATGTTCCTCTCTTCCATGCTAACGAATTATAAAGAAAGATTATGGCCACCCGCCAGCCTCTTCTGTTTTTATTCCCCTCCTCATTTTAATCCCACATTATCATTAGAGTAGGGAATGAAATATTTTTGTACTCCCTTGACTTGACAGGGTTTTGATAGGAAAGAGCTAGACTGGCGACTCCAGTTCGAATCGGAAGTGAATGTGGAGAGTCAAAGAGAAATGATTAATGTCAGGATTGTTAAAAAATTAATGAATGCTGTTAATTAAAATATGAATGAGGAACATTTTTTACACTGGATTAATAGAAGATGAGCTTTATTTTTTTGAAAATTAATCTATTAATCTGTAATGCAGTACATTAAATTATATTTGTACTTTCCCTCCTTAGGATGGTCACGTGTGGAAGAGAAAAGTGTATTTAAAATAATTATGATTTAGTGTGTACGTGTTGTAATATTATGAGTGTTGTTTTGTCTTGTCCTTGTTTAGTGTATCCGTTGGCTCGCAAACTGGACGGGAAGAAACGAGGTCCTTTCATTTATGTCTTTCTCTCTACTTTCACTTTCACTTTCTCCGTATTTTATGCTCTGCATTGTAAATCCGATCCTGTTTTCTCAATTTTTTGTATTCCAATTTTCCAAATTAATGAATAGTAAATATTTACTATGCACAGAAAAAAATTGTAAATTTTTTTGCAATTATTGTATCTTCGCTCGGATTGGGATACAAAATTTGCAATTTAATATTTGCTGGAGCATAAAGTACGGACCACTGCCTACTGTATTGTGTACACTCTTTTTTCTTCCTCATTTCCCATCCCCACCTTAATCACAATTAATGCTTGTGTGTGTGCGTGTGTGGGAGAGAGAGAGGAGGAATTCGGATTTAGATTTTCCAACTTTTTTTATATTTCATGATTATTTATGTTTGGAGGAGGATTGTTCAAAGTTTAAAAAAAAGTTGAGGAGGGCATAAGCTACATGGTAATTGACAATGTGGAGGAGAGAGGAGACACTCCATATCTAGGGAGGAGGAGGGGATGATGGATGAACGGATATTAGGTATTACAATGTTAGCTTGTCCCTCCTCCTCCTCCCGTTCTTCCATTTCCATAAAATGGTCCAAGTTTGGCCGAACAAGTTCTTTTGACTACAATATATGATGGAGAGAGAGAGAGGGAGAGGAGGAGAGAGAGTTTGACTGTGGCCCTATTATGGCTTTTCCAATTCTGTCATGGGAGGAGAAGGAGGAGGAGAGGGTTGTGCCGAGGCCAAAGATAAACTTTAATTTTTTGACGCTGGGACATTTTTATTAGCACTCTGCACTCCCTCCTTCCCTCTCTTTCTCTAGTCGGGTAGCTGGTGTTGGCCAGTGGAGACGATAAAAAATCCACACACACACACCACCACCAGCCACCCAGGAACGTACAATGTGGAGAGAATATAAAATATTTTCTCCTTTCCCTGCTACAATAATACAGTGTTACACAACCCGCTTTCTCTCTCCTCTCTCTCTCTTTCTTGATTGAAAGGCTCACAATCAAATAATCTGGTGAGGATAGCCAAGAAAAAGGAACCTCGGACTTTCCCTCCTCCTCCTCAGTCCCTTGTCATGGATTCTTGGCTTTCCCCAAAAACTTTATCCTCTTCCTCCTTTTTGTCACACATACACACACACACACAGCTTTGCTGTTTGGTGTGAGATGTTTGTTCAATGCTATGGGACATGTTCTACGCTGTATTTTACACAGAGGTAGGGAGAGGCCCAATCATCACTTCTATTGTCCAGCCCGCGTCAGCTTTTGGTTATGACTTACGAGGGGAGAGAGAAAGTGAGAAGGGAAGGGTTCTATTGTCATTTCGGGAGAGAGACCGGGCAGCTCAAGGTTCCCCCAATCGAAAAGAGAGAAAGAAGAGAAGAGGGAGTACTGTAGAAAAAAAGTAGAATTTGCTCTACTGTAGCTTTCTCCACTTGGGTGAAAGCAGAGGGGACATGGAAAGTTGGAATGAGGGTGGCTTTGTCAAAAAAGGATTTTATCGGGATTCTCTCTCTCTCTCTCTCTCTGCATGGATGAGGCAAACTACCGTAAAACTCAATTGTGATGCCTCAGTTTTAATTATTAAGAAAATTTTTGTCAAAAATATTTTTCTAAATTTTAATTGAAGTAATTACAAGCCATTCATTGTAAGGCCACCGACTTTCACTTTGAATTTAATACAAACTTCAGGAATTGCCGCTTCAAAATCCATAGACAATCGGCTTTACGGTAGAGTTAGTCTAGTGTGTGTGTGTGTGCTGTTAACGCCTCTCACCATTCAATTTCCGCGTGTGTGTGGATGTGTAGTCGTTTGACTGTTGTTATCGTTAGCTTTTATCGTAAGAATTTAAAAAACCTTTCGTTCTTTGGTCACCTCCCTCTTTTTTCACTGTGTGTGTGTGTTCGTGTGTGTTGAGTAGGATTGAATTTTCCTGAGGGATCAAAAAGTCAATATAATATGTTTTCTCTCTTTTCCCTTTGTGTGTGTGTTTGGTGTGGAGCAGGTGGGAGCGTGTGTGGTGGTTCGACAAAGCCTCAATCGAAAAAAGACTCCTTGGCACTTGGGCTCAAATCGGATTTATCTCGTTTCACCATCACCAAAGTCTCCCTCCCCAACCAAAATTTACCCACCTCTCAACAACAACAACAACCTCCCTCCTCCCAACAGCAACAACAACAGCAACAGCAACAAGTCGGAGCATTTGCTGTTGTCCCACAACAACAATCTCACTCACACCAGCACCAACCTCACTGCCAACTCTCCGCTCAACGTCAACAACAACAACAGCATCTGGGAGGTCAACAGGAAATGGAGTACATCCAAGTTGACACTTCTTACACAGGTCTTCACCGAGGTTCCATGCCTCCTCAATTTGCTCATCACCCGGGTGTTGTGAGTCATCGACCCGAGACAAAACGTGGTATGTTGAGTCAACTCATAGACAAAGTGAGGTCAGGGTCAGGGAAAGATGACCGGAAAAAATCTTGTGCTAGTGGAGTGTCCAGTTCAAGTAGTGGTGGAACAATCCCTCATCCTCCTCCTCCTCCTCCCATCCCCTCCAGTCAGTACACAATGGTCAATCGGAGGACGATGGAAATGAAAGACTCTCACTTTCAGTATACTCAACCTTACCCGGATAATTCAGCTGTGGCTGCCCTTGCCCGCCCAACCAATCCAAATCTCCAAAGGAATGGGAGTACAAGAAGTCGGGATTCATCTCGACCTGTCTACACCCGAGCAAAATCTTTTGTTAAAAGTAAAAGTGATGATGAGAGACCACCTAGTAGTAAACTTTCAAAAAATTCACGGGCGAGGAGTGCTGGGAGCCTTCTTAAAGCTCTTAATCTGGAAGATCCTAAAGATGCCCTCCGGCTTCTCACTCTCTACGAAAGTTTGTCACGTGGTCTACTGGCTAATGAGAGGCAGCGGGAGAGTCAAAGACAACATCATCATCAACAACAGCAACAGCAACAACATCTTCATCATCAACAACAACAACAACAGCGAGAAATGCAAGCGCAAGCCGCGGCGCACCAGCGATTTTATCAATACATGTTGAGTGAGACGTCAGCCCCACCACCAAGAACTAAAGAAGCTTCAACAGATCCCCTCCTCCTCCCCAGTGGAGCCTACACTGGGTCAAACTCTTTAAAATACTCAAGGTCAGCCTCCGAAGCAGCAACTGTACGTCGGACAGCCCGGGAAGATTTTATTGACCTCATGAGTGAGGATGACTATCAACAAATCCCACTTCGGTCAATAGCAATGCGTTCCCAATCCGCACCACCCAGAAGACCACCCAAACCAGGTAGTACTCAAACACCTGGGACACCAGGAGGTCAACCAGTAGCTAGTAGTAGTGGAAGTAGTAGTACAACTCAAGTCAAAGTTCATGTACATGAAGAACCTAGGAGTTCTAGGTCAAGTCCTGCTGCACCCTTGTCCAAAAGTTTAGAAGAAGCTTATTTGTACGGATTCCTGTCCGACCGAGAAAATTCAAGGTCATCTCGTCCATCTGGGAATGGGAATGGGAGTGGGAGTAGGAATGGACATAGTAGCAGAAATGGACATCATACTTCTTCCTCCTCCTCAACTACTAACAAAAAACCTGCGGTCAGTTGTGAGAGTCTAATTTCCTTCGACTCTAATTCTCGGGATAGTAGGAAAAGTTCCATCGACTTTGATCGGAGGTCTGTAGTCACTATTAGAAGAGCAGGGTCAAAATCTGCTCTCACTCCTAGACAACATTCATGGGAAGGGGCTGGACTGTTGACCTCGAGTGGGAAACAATCTTTGTCTACTCCACAATTATCTCCAGATGAGTTTGGTGGGGGTGGGAGTGGGCGGAGTAGTCTTATGGGTCAAAGTGGTAGTGTTGGGAATATTGTGAGTGGTGGGATGTTTGATGATGACCAGGATGACCGACCTCATGGACAACTGAGGAAGGCAGACTCTTTTGAAGGTCATGAGGAAGCTGTGAGGTCTATTGTGGCTGCAGTCAAAGAGACAAGGACACTCCAGCGAAAGATGCAGAGTAATTAAAAAATATTTATAAGACAAATCGAATCTTCTTTTTAAAAACAAAATTTCAGTACCTACGACGAAATATAGTTAAAAAATTTTGGTAACAATCAGTTCAATCAAATATGGTGCTTCACATACAAAACAATTCTATACTTTTTCAACTGAATTACAAATAATTAACGACAGCTTCAACTCACAATCCCAAAAAATTGTATTTAGAAAAGTAAAAAAGTTTTTAATTGAGTTCACTCGCAGCATCAGTTGACAAATCCGTTCAGTTCAGTTCCATTTAAAAACTTGTCACAAATTCAATGACTGGAACATCAAAAGAGAAAGTGACTCTACAAAAATGAAAGTGAAAGTGAAAGTGACACTCAAGTGAAAATGATTTATAATAATATATAAATACTCCAGTTGCAAAAAGGAGAATGGTTAAAAGTTGTTACGATACGAAATGTTGTCAACTTAATTTTAAATACACTCGACTTATTTATAATCCCTGTTGCTGTTGTTGTTCTCAAAAAAATGGAGGGGGCGGAAAGGGCAGAGTACGAATTAAAACGAAATTAACGAGTTAAAATTATTACTACTACATACTTTAACTACAACTACTACACAATTATACTACTTAATATTACATAATACATGTACTTAAGGGATCGTACGATAAATTACGTATACATATTACACTTACGACTGTCGATTAGCTGCCGGTGACTAGAAATTTAAAAGATAAGGTAAACGTATGATAACACACACACACACAACATGTATTATATTATCATGCTAACTGTGGATACATACAAGGAGTGAGAAAATATGAGAAGAGAAAGTCAGAATGAAGAAAACGTCATAAAGAAATTTCACTGCCATTTTAAATGTCATTTTCAAAAAAAAGAGAGAGAGAGAAAGAAAGAAATGTTAAAACTGTTAAAAACAGAGGACATGAAAATGCCTTGTGATTGAAAGTATTGAATACTTCCTTATTATAATTATTCATGAATAGAGATTATCTAAAACAAAATAAATGAAAATTAGAAACAGAGACTTGCAACAGATTTGACGGGGAAATAAACGGAATGTATCCATTCAATTGGTATTTCAAAGTGTGTACAAGACTAATGAGTATTCAGAAAAAAACAAGTCATTAATCAATTACAATTTAGACTGTTCAATTAAAAATTAGTAGGAATAATTTTCTGTAAAAGATTTTCAACAGGGGAAAGTTTTTTTTTAAAAAGAAGAAAATTCGCAATCAAAAGTTCATGCATAAATATGCATTAACCTTTCAAGTTTCAACCATATGGTTGAAAGGGTAATATCCTCATTATAATATTTAATTAACGGCTGTGTACAGGGTGGCCCAAAAGTCACTTAAAAAGTAAATAATTTTTCATTCCTAGAGTTTTGATCGTGGAGAGATGGGTTTGATGTCAAAAGATAGCCCATTT
>WJFB01000950.1:0-41512 GCA_009870185.1 Pygmarrhopalites habei | reverse complement strand
CCCCCCCCCCCCCTCCCTCCCTCCACCTGACACTCGTTCCTTATTGGTCAGGATCAAACATCTTTTTCCATATGTGCATAAATGTACTGCATCATCTCTGTTGGTGGACGAACCTTCCCATCCGGACTTCTCACCTTTTTTTCTGTGGAGAGTGAGTTCAACCACTTGATCAAATTAGCTGCATATTAGTTGTCTCATCTCCTTGAAGAGTACATGGATGCAGCCGAGGACATTGGATTTCAGAGGGAGGGTAAAGGATAAAGACAATGATTGGGACGTGCGTGGAGAGGACTCTGGTTAACCACACAAATAACTTGACCAGTTAAGGTCATCCTAAATCTTTGACTTTGTGCCTCCAAGGAAGATCTCTCATAAACACTTGACTACCAGCTCCTGTACTTTCCACATCTAATGCATGTAATGAAGGATCATGACAATTTCGTAATAAAATCAGAGATTCATCCTTTTGTGTGTCCTCGTTAAATGGATCAACTCGCAAAGGAATTCCTCTGGCTATTGTCCTGGGGCGCCGAGTGTCTTTTGATGATGCTGAAGCGGAGGTTAGCAAAGGAATTCTAGTAGATCACACACTAGGATGAGAATCAAGTGTTTCTGCATCATCTTTCAGGAAGATTGGATGAGGAGCTCCAAGTTAAATGACGAACAAAGTGGTCTTTTTGCACAAGTTATTATTCGGTGACCATTTATGTATGAAGTAAGTCAAACATTGTTCTGCAAAGTGTAAATTTGTCATTCCATGTTTGTCCACTTTAGTCAAACATGAAATATATTTATGCGGGCATACAATTAGTGCAAACAATTATGTAGGAACACAGGTAGGGATTATCATGGATATTGCGTGTGGGATCCTGAATGGAGGTCATCCTGAATACTCTATTGACATTGGCCAGAAACAGAAACATGGTGTGCAGTCGAGTACTGACCTATTGACATTCGGTTGTCGATTTTTGTTTGAGAGTGGGTACACACTACACACTCACACACACACTCGACATGAGGTGGTGGAACGGACAGGTCTTTGGAGAGAACCGTTTGAAGGACAGGGATGTGTTTTTTTATCTCGAGTCATCATCTTAATAATTCCACCCTCTGTTCTCTGCCTTTGTGAACGTAGCGTATTTTGCGAGGATGTGTTGAGGATGGACTGAAGTTGTTTAGGTGGCATAATATGACGGAGCGTATTCTAGTACGTGGCTGGTGGATGTCTTTGGTGATGTCATTGCCGTTAGTCCGTTCTTTTGCCTGTGAATGTAATGGCGTGTCCTGTAATTTCCTGCATGTCGAGCGATGGATGCTCCAACGCAACGCAAGTCTCTACTTTGGAGGAATCAAGGAGACGAGTTGCTTGAGTCCATCTGTAGGAAATGTTGCATCTTCTGCTCTTGTTTCTCTTCTTCTCAATGTCCCAAGATATGAACGACTGACTGGTTGGAGCACAATCTTGGACCGTGTCTTGTTTTTTTCCTCTGTCCACACAACACATTACAATATGCAAGCAGGGACTTCTTCCCACTCTCATACATGATTTCGAGTGGCTATGCTGCCAATGTTGTCTCTTTAGTGAGTGTATGTGTACGTGGTGGCTGCAGGGTCAAAGACTTTATTCCATCCTCTCACTCTCTACATTTACATCAACAGACACACACACTCACTCTGCGAGTGTTTTCCTGATTCCAACTCAGCTCCCATCACACACACACACATCCTGACGACTCTCCTCCTCTGCTAGTACATATTATGTATTAGTTTGAGAGGTTGAACGCTCAGTCATATTGTGCTTGGAAAATGAATAATCATAATTACACAATGGTTCCATGTGTACCGTCTGTCTGTGTGAGGAACACCCGACGAAATCCTTCATGACAATGTTTGTGTACATACTAGCAAATAATTATAATGGAGGATCCCAAGGGGGAGGGGAGGAAGATGGATAGAGTCAGAGTGCGGCTGAGATACTCAGTCCACATAAAGACTGGGAAGGAAGGAAGGATGGCTGTGAATGACCAGCTCATAGATTTTGAATGCCTTGCCTCAGTGTAAAATCATTCAGACAATGTCATGATGATGAAGTTGCACAAACAATTGAGTCCAGGATTCCGAATCCTTTTTCGCAAAGGGGGGAATTGTGGTGCCGTGTGCATCACAATCATAATCTCATCATAAAAGTGTTTCACAAGGGAAAATAAATCAAGATGGTTCTTAAATGAGGGGACATTAAAGTGTTTATAGTGCCGACGACACTAGAAACTGCATGCTCAACTGATGTAGTGTCAAATATTTGGAGAGATCAACGCCCCTTCCACAGACTAGATTGACCCTATTAATACAAAATGTCTACGTCCACTCCTGGACACTTCGGACCTTCAAGTACATTAAATGTGTCTTGTAATTTCACAATCCTTCTTTTTGTGTCATTACAGGTGCAAAAAATCAAATCGGTACGCCTCAGGTGAGTACTACGACTTACTAGACAACCTACTAGTCAATCCATTGCAGCACAAGTTGATTTTTGTTTCACCTCCACAGATTTACCTGCAACTTCCGTCGTCATCTGCTTCCACAATGGTGCAAATATATGTTATAAATCATCTACAATGAATGTCATGATTGCAAATTTTGTGGGCTCTATTTGTACTCAAACATTTCTTTATTTCTTATTTGGAAAACACAGAGGCATGGTCCGTTCTTCTGAGGACAGTCCATTCCGTTCTGGACCGGTCACCAGATCAACTGCTGACAGAAATTATACTCGTGGACGACTTTTCAGAAATGGGTGAGTGTAGTAGCCATACAAAAAACCATACAAAAAATTCTAAAGTGACGCTGGTAAAGTCCCGACATGTGAAATTGTTGATTCGTAGCTCATTTGTTTGAACCACTCGAGACGTACATGAAAGACTACACGAAAGTGAAGATTGTTCGTGCCAAGGTATGTCAACACTTATTGTTTTTTATACTAGTCCCAATTCCATTTGAGACCATTTGAAAGTTGTTACTTGATATTTAAATTTTTCGGTGATTTCTAGAAACGAGAGGGTTTAATCCGTGCCCGACTTTTGGGGGCAGCTCATTCCAAAGGACCAACTCTGACTTTCCTCGATTCGCACATTGAAGCGACGACTGGTGAGTCTCGGGTCCTTTCCCTCCGTCAACTTTCCATTATTCCTTTCCCTTCACAATCTGTCTGCCCTCCCGGACTATTTCCTTTAATCTGTATTTTACAAACCCAGGTCCTTGTCTAGACTTTCATTCACTAGAATAAAAGAACTTAGTAGTCGTGTTTAGGAAATTATAGGAAAGAGAATTGGAAACTTTTACAAAATAATGAGAAAGAGAAAAGGCAGACAAAAGGCTTAGGATTTTATATGGAAAAAAGACGGGGAGCTCCGCCTACATTAGCATAAAGATTAGACTCGGCTGCCGGGGGATTATGGGGTTTTTTCTGACTTGACATTGTGAATCTTTACAAGTTAAACCGGGGAGGGGAGGGGAGTTGGTGGACAGAGCGTAGGGGAGGGGGGCGTTTGCATATTTGATATCATGTCATGTTCGGGTTCATCCCCGGTTCCCCTCCTTCCCCACCATAACGCACCCGGCATGCCTTGAATGGCATGGCAAACTGACATTAATTATTTGAGGGGTCTGCCACGGGAGTTTTTGACTTTGTACAGTTCCCAGTCAATAAGTAACATTTGTTTGGGTGTGGCATTTGTTCTCCGAGTCTCATTTTCGCTAATCTTTCACACCTCACTGTCTGTTCCCAGCCAACACACGGGCACATGGGTCCACATGGGCATCGGAGACGGAGAAAGCCAGGGAGAAATATTTGTGACATTTATGGGTTCTGCGTGGGGAATGGGCTTGGCGTGGGACAATGAGTTAATATTGTAATTGTGAAGGAGGATACAGGGGAAAAGAGGGAAAGCCCATCCAGTGATCTGATCAACAACACGCACCGTGGATAGTCAGGGTCTACTGCCTAGCAGACTAAAATGTAGGATAAGGACAGGAGAGAGAGAGGGAGAGGATCATGAGCTTTAATTTGATTAAAACCCGAGAACAGTCTCTCCCTCTCCCTCCCTTTCTTCCATCACTTTGGCCCAGTTACTCTTGACGAGAGAGATAAATGACTCATGTCAGGATCCTTCGACCCCTCAGACTTGATGAGTGTTGCTGGACTGACGTACTGTCCACTACGAGATAAGGATTTAATTTAAAATTTGTATTTATTTACTCAACAGGCTGGCTGGAACCGCTTCTGGATAGGATTCGACAGGATCCGACGACGGTGGTAAGTGTAATAATAATTCAAGTCCAGAAACTTTGTGTCTTTGGACATGGCGTTTTACATTTGTCCACATTCTCCATTTGCATCTGATTGTACATGAATCTGCTTTCTCTCTCCACTCCCAGGTGTGTCCAGTCATTGACGTTATTGATGACGATACGTTGGAATTTCATTTCAGTAACTCGGCGGGTACCAGCGTCGGGGGTTTCGACTGGAATCGTGAGTCCTTCATCTGATTGAGTAAATGTGAAAGTTTAATATGAAATCAATTTTAATTGACATTTTGTACTTTTCCTTGGAATAATAATAGTCCAGTTCACGTGGCACTCCATCCCAGAGAGAGAAAAGAAATTACATATCAACACAGCTGAGCCGGTCGCTTCCCCTACCATGGCCGGTGGACTATTTACTATTGACAAGGCCTTTTTCGAAAAATTGGGCACTTACGACTCGGGTATGTTTTTACTCCAAGTAACAATATTATAAAAAGTTAAGAAAATTTTCAAATTTTCAAATTAACATTTTGTCCTCTCTTCAACAGGCTTTGACATCTGGGGTGGTGAAAATCTCGAATTGTCATTCAAGGTGGGTAGTCGAGGGCTTGATGGAAACTTTTAATTGGATGAGAAAAGAGTTCACATTAGTTTGAATTGTCGCTCTGCATGTCTTCTCTTTTTAAATACGAGAAATTGGGTTCAAATGTATTTTCTCTCACAGACGTCCAGGGATAAGAAAGTTTTCACCATGTCAAAAATAGAACCATTGTTCTGAGCTTTGAATGTCTTGAGTGTCTGAAGAAAATAGTATTAATTTGACTGTGATAGTTATGAACCTATACAATTATTTTTTGCAATAGACTTGGATGTGTGGAGGAAGGTTGGAGATTGTTCCATGCTCACATGTCGGTCATATTTTCCGAAAACGTTCACCCTACAAATGGCGTTCAGGGGTCAACGTTCTCAGAAGAAATTCTGTTCGTTTGGCTAAAGTAAGTCATAAAAATTATAAATTCCAAAACAAGGACAAAATACAAATGACCGGTTACGAAGGACAATTTACTTTTTGTTCGATTGAGCTGAAACGTGGTTACCTTTTGACAGAGGTCAAAAGGTAAGAAAGTAAATTTAGAAGGAAAATGATTGACTTGGACGCCACTTACAGTATTCGAACATGGAGCTAACAGAAGTAGACATTTTAAATTATTGATTGGTGTGAACGGCGTTCAAGTCCAACATTTTAAATAAGGCAGAAATCGTTCGTGAAAAGGTCAATCTAAACATTGATGGGGTAAGGAGGATTTAAACAAGTAAGTTACTGGCAAGTTTCAGTTCAATCGAAATGAAGGTGGAATTATGCTGACCATGTCCTTTGACTGCAGCTTTTAATTATCCTAACTTAATTTCTAATGAATGTATTAATCATTCTATTCAAGGTATGGATGGACGACTATGCTCAATACTATTTTCAACGGATTGGAAATGATCTGGCAAGTTAAATATCAAATTATTATAGTCAATTAATTGAACAGTTGAATTCTGAATCATATAATAATAATAAATAATTTTTACGAAACTGTTTTTTCCAGGGAGATTTTGGAGACGTCAATTCTCGTGTCAAGCTTCGTGAAGATTTGAACTGTAAAAGGTTAGTTTGGACATTGTGAATTATAAGATTGTCATTTTAATTTTCTTGAGAATTTTAAATTTTTGGTGGAATGAAAGACTTGACAAATGTGTAATGATTTTGAGGAGTTTTTAAAATATTTCCTATGGATTTTAGCTTCAAATGGTATTTGTCCGAGGTCTATCCAGAGTTATTTATTCCTGGAGAGGCATTAGCACACGGAGAGGTACTCTTGACTAAATAATTGTCTCAATTTTATCAAAGCTGGGAAACTCGGTCATTCCATGATTTTGGTTGGTGTCGTAGATACGGAATTTGGGACTGGGTGGAAACACTTGTCTGGACTCTCCTGCGACCAAGAAACAAACAAATAAGCCAGTGGGTCTGTACCAATGTCATGGTCAAGGGGGAAATCAGGTTGGGAAGACTCTGTCCATGGGAAATTGAAATATGGAAATTGGAAATGTATGTTGATGTAATGATGTGTGTTTGGTATTTCCAGTACTGGAGTTACAGCAAACAGGGAGAAATCCGAAGAGACGAAATGTGTGTCGACTACGCTGGGGGCGATCCAATGATTTATCCATGCCATGGTTCAAAAGGTTTGTCCATACTCATTTCAATCCACATGCCTAAATAAACAGGTAGATTTACACACAATCAAAAATGCTCTTCTTTTTTTTTGTTTCCCTCAAATCAGGAAATCAAGAGTGGCGTTACGATGAGGAGGTTCGTTACCATGCATTTGACTTTTTCTCTACTTTCTAATTTGTACCCACAATCTAATTGTATTCTAATACTTGAATGATCCAATGTTTGGAATTTTCAGAAGGGAACTGTACGACACGGACCGAGTCGTAAATGTATGGGTAAGTTGTGAAAAAAAAAATTGTTGACTTATTTATCTATTGACAAGGTACATTTGAAATGTTGCAACAAAAAATTCAAATGGTCTTGTTTTCATCCACACAGCAATCGCTTCCAAAGACAAGTTGACGATGGAACCTTGCGAAGAGGGAAAACTGACACAACGGTGGAAATTCGAAAACTACAAGGCTACAGTTTCAAATTAAGGATTAAGGGAGAGGGAGAGAGAGAAGAGTGCCAATTTTTATCAGATATTTTTATATACTATATATGTGTACGTGCATACACACGACTTGTCTATCGATACTGGAGAAAGGAGGACAGGGAAAGTAGAAAGGGGGCGGGGAAGGAGGAAAAAAACAACACTGTGATCAATTTTTCATATCTTCAAGAAAAGTCATATCATATCACTCTTGTTACTACATATTAAGTCGTTTAAAAATTAAATCTGAGTTCTGCGTGTTCATACCATACAATAATAATGATTATTATTAAAAAGAATGATTCCATTTGAAAAAGTGTAAGCACATCATTATTCTCCTCAACTCTTCATAATTAATTGTGGTTTTGTGTCAGTCTCCACTCTCCTCCCCGACTTGTCGCAATTCAATTGACTTTTTTCGTGTGTGGGTGTGTGGGAGTTGCAGCTGAGGGTCGACGATCCTCCCTCACAATCGAACAAGGATAACAGGGAAATTGCTGAGGAAGGAGCTCTTGATGGATTGACTGTGTGACAAGATGATGAATGAGTCTCCTCCAAGTAATGATAGGACAGCAAAGCGTGAAATACTCATGATAGGCACAGCCAACACAACCATCGATTGTCTCTCCAATATCATTCCACAGCAGTCATTTCCCTTTAAATCCCCTTCCAATGACGACTCCAGGAAAAACTACACATGACATCAACAATAATCCTCACTCTATTATTGTCAGTCGGGATGAGGGAGTGAGTCTGTGTGGCCCTTGCACAATCTATTTTCTCTTTTCACAAGAAAATTGGCCCTCTCCATGCATTCTAGAATTATGTAATGCTATTTTATAAAATGAGTGACATTTTGGACCAACGTGGAAATCGACTGGTAAAGAAAGATTGTTGTCAACTGCTGATATTTTTAATAAGAAGATTTCTACAATTTAATATAATTGGAATGTTCGTAACAATTAATAATGATCGAGTATCATAAGCATCGTTTGAGTAGTCATCCTTCAGACATTTATACGCGGGGTTGACAAATGTTGTGCAGCGATTGCAGGGATACACACAAAAGTCGGATAGAAAAACTGACAGAGCATTCAGACATTACGTTAATACGTTGTGTGTGTGTGTGTGTGTGTGTGTGTGTGTGTGTGTGTGTGTGTGTGTGTGTGTGTGTGTGTGTGTGTGTGTGTGTGTGTGTGGAAGAAACAATGGAAAGACGAGGAAGCTTGGAAGAGACATTCAGATATTCTTCTTTGTGATCTCGACTTTGTCAATGTAAATTTGATTAGGTGGAAAAAATTGGGGAATTGAGGGGACGAATGACAAGGAAATGGTGTGTGAGAGGGGTTTTGCTGTAGTTTTTTGAAAAAAGAAGGATGGAGGAGGGGGATTGAGAGAGACAAGAAATAAATTTCTGATTGTCAATGTCAATTTAAAGTGAAAAGTGAGGAAGAGTTGGAGCAGAGCGCCTCTCATCCTCGATTGTGTGTGGAGGATCCAGACAAACTGTTTGGCTACCATCGGTTATTTCCACAATTGTCTGAAGACTGCGGTTCTTCCAAGGAGACCTTCGAAAAACAAATAAAAATGAGACCCGCATCCCACAAATTCCTACTCTCCGAAAGACCACTGTCCCCCTTTCAAATTAGGAGGAAATAATTAGAAAGTAATGAAAGAATACATTAGTCTTAATTAAGTTGAGCCACTTTCTTCCCAAATTTAAAGTTTGGTTTGAGCTAGGCACATGCATCCAGGATTCTTTTGTGTGGGGTAAAAACTACTAATATGTACTTGTATATAGGGGTCCACGGACAATGCAAGTCTACTTATATCATCCCGTCAGTCTGAGCCCCACTTTTGAAAACTTTGAGGCTTTCAGTTGGGAGACTTTCTTGAGATCTCTGGTGCATGGATGTAGGTCATCATCATCACAGGACAAAAACAAGAGAAAAACCGAGTGGCTGACAGTTGCCAAAAAGTTGTTCTTGACATTCAAAGGGGACCCTCCCTTCAACGAGTCCTCTTCCTTCCACTTGACTCTTCCAGAGGACCATGTTCACATTTTTATTCCATCATTTTGAACTGCGTCAGACATTAATTTGTCGTCAAGTGTGCCGTCATTTCCAGTTTGGAGAAATAGTCGAGAAAGGAAGATGTGTCTAATGCGTGCGTGTGGAGTCTAAATCTTGTGGAGTCTAAATCTTGTGGAGTCTAAAATCTTGTGTAGAGACAGAGTAGAATAGGATTCTTGGTCTGGAAAAACCTTTCAAACACACTGGCGACTGTTCGGCTTTGAGAATCAAAATTGGAAATGGATCCTTGGCACTCAGTCAATTACATAAAAAGGGCTTGTTATTATAATTAATAAGACTTATCATGGAGATGATGTTGAAATTTGATGCAAATTTTTCCCTGGAACATACATTTCCAGGGAGGGTGTAAAGCGGCGTGGGAGGGGGAATGGAAAGTGAATCGTAAAAGCTAAAAATACTTGGTGAAAGTGGGATGGAGAAAGTGAGTGGAAGGGAAGTGAAGGGGGGAAATGCAATTTGCTTAAGTAACTGTTGCCATTGCCACTGCCGTCGTGCCGGTCTTTGTCTTAGTCCCCCTCTCCCAACACTGCAGCAGCAGTAAATAAAGTTAGAGGGCAATGAGGGTAAAAAGGCTTTTTGCAATTTGCCATCCACAATTCCATGTGACTATCTACAGAGTAGGAGGAAGTTCGGGACTGTGCCCGGGCTCAAAAGGTGAACATCTCCCCGAAAAGAATAGACAGTGTGTGACTTAATTTGTTCTCATCAATTGGGAGTGGATGGGGTGTGAGGACTCAATAGCCATAATTCCTCCGCTCCACAATCTCCTGGAACGACCCGTCCACTTTTTGGGAATTCCCTCGGGAGGGAAAGTACCATGGATGTCCACCCTTTACTTTCAACTCTCCATCCGTCCCCCTTTTCACAATCTCCCTGGATTGTGGTACCCTCCCCTCTCCCCCTCGGCCAATGTTTGTACCTGTTTCCGGAAGACAGATGAAGACGATGGTGGCGGTGGCGGGAGTGGGACTGACATGATGTCGTCATGAGGCATCAACGGCGGTGAAATATCAGTGTCACGTGTCGACTTGAGGGAAGATGACCTTTTGAGGGACACGAGGGACTCGGAAGTGTGTAGGCGAGGATGACTTCCGTGATGACTTCCATGGTGACTCGTTCGACTGCTACTTCGAATCCCTAGAGAGTGACACGCACACAGAAAGTGTTGACAGTTGAGTCACATTCGGGACGAGTAAAGTCCTCATAAATATGCCGTGAATGTACAAAATTGATGTGTCTCTACCTGGATCCACCTGACCA
This sequence comes from Pygmarrhopalites habei, assembly GCA_009870185.1. Taxonomy (NCBI): domain Eukaryota; kingdom Metazoa; phylum Arthropoda; class Collembola; order Symphypleona; family Arrhopalitidae; genus Pygmarrhopalites; species Pygmarrhopalites habei. The sequence continues at coordinate 31,158 of WJFB01000950.1, read as the reverse complement.
ACTCTCAATTCAGCGAGTCGACTATGCTGGGGACTGTTTTCATTGGAATTGGGAAATTCAAACTCCATTCCACAGAAATTACAGACACTGTTCACAAGGAAGGAAAAGTCTTTGTTACTACACATAATTTAGTACTCCATTACGAGTTGACAAGGTGAGAGGGGAAGAATTCTTACAAGCAACACCAATCCCATACGCAATGCTTGAACCCATGCCTGCGGAACAGGGAATAAAATCATCAAAATTCTGCCCCAACTCTGAAAGGAAAAGGCTTTTGAAAAATATTTGCAAATGTGGATTGAGGTGGGACCTGAGTGGCTGGTGTAGGAAAAGTAGAAGTACCGGATGCAACGATGAGTGTGCGAAGGCAATTACTGCAATCACAATTAAAAATGACTCATTTTTAACATTATGTGTGGCATATGAATAAAAGTAATGTGCCTTTACCGCACAACTTGAAAAGAAAATACTTTACTAGGGCGTTGCAAAAAACTTACGGAGAGTTAGTTCGTAAGCATAAGGAGCAGGATCTTCCCAATTCCCCGTCCCTGGATTAAAATACAAAACACACGAGGAAATATACATCATACTCTCTAGACTGGGGAACGTGCTCGATTGCAACATTCTCCAGGTATATACCCACACACACACACAGTACACAACAAACAGAGTAGAGAGGGAGGAGTACTTCCTCCTCCAGCCCTTCTCATTGACGGCTATTCTTCAGACTCCACTTTCTCCCTTCCGGTGATCAGCATAATTTATTCCACATTTTGACGCTTGACATCCCACCAATTCAGATACTCCCTCCTTCCCACATCATCATTACGTCCCATCTCCCTCCCCCTCCTTGAAACGTTAAACATTCAAAATTTGCATCTGGACGAAAGCGGACTGCATAATATATTTTACTCCCCTATGGACTAAATTCCTCCTGTCCTCCCTCCTCATTTCCCTATTTTTCTTTCTCCACTACAATTTATAAGCAATTCTAAACACCAAGTCCCTCCAAACATACATAGTTAATATCCTCGCTCTTTTATTCACTCCTGCCATAACCTCCATTCCATTCCTCGAGAGAGAGAGAGAGAGAGAGAGAATTTCCACCCCGCCTAAACTTTTACCACACTCCCCTCACAAAATCCTGATCATGTGAGAGGAGAATCATGTCCCGACTTGCACCTAAAAAAGTATAGCGCTGTGTGTGGAGAGAGGAAGGCCTGAAAGAAGAAAGTGTTCATGAATTCGGATAATATCTTAAATGGATAGGATTGAGCGGATAATTTCATGAATTCAAATAGAGTAATAAAAGTGGATTTCTTGAAAAGGACAATTCAAATGGACTCTCCCATGGATAAACAGGAGGAAGGGAGGAAGAGAAAGCGCTTACAAGTCCATAAAAATGAAAAATGTTTCACAATGTCGGCCCTCGACGAAGAGCCCTGCTTTGTCCTACATGAGAAATCCAGGCCTATCTAAATTTGTGTTATTTTGTAAATATTAAATTTTGCACTTTACAACTGCACTAAAAGTCCCTTACATTTATCTGTAGCCATTGTAATATGTAATATGTTATGCAAAATGACTGTGTCACTTTTATAGGTACAGGAAGAGGAAATGGTCTCAAAGACTTTTTTCTCGAGGACTCTCCAGTCGTGTACAAAATTTTTAATGTAAATCTCTGGACGCTCTCTCGAAATAAACAGAATGCCTCCTCTCTCCTCATGGCTGAAGGGGTGAAAGGAATCCATTTCAAATTCAAGCCGGCCGTCAAAAGGACTCTTAAACATGACATAGTGAAAGCCTTGCTTTTCCCGCCTCCCCTCCTTCTCTCCTTTCCCTTTTAGACTGAGCACACACAACGTAGGACGAGTGACAATGACCTGGAGACACGTGGGACATGGCTTGGGAAGTGGACGAGTAGTTTGCCGCCCATGCAACGACTACCTTTGGAGACAGGTCTACAGTAATTCTAATGTGGTTGTAGTGGTCAGGAGGATTTTGAGTGTCGGATTTCAGGAATTAGTGGAGGATCCGCTGTACATGACCTGACTGTGGTTAGATGGTCTCTTACCGACCGGAGCGACGATGGCACAAAGGTAAAGTGGGACCCAGCAGAGGAGGTTGGCCACGGCGAGGGTGCCCAATGTCCGAATGTGACATCTTCCGTTCCTTTGTGCCTGCCTCAGGAAGGAGTCGACCTCGGCGGGGGTGGAGCTGGGATGTGAAGACTGACGATGACTTTGGTGATTCTGGTTCACGTTCGACGTGGATGTGTTGAGGCCATGACTGTGGCTCCCGATGATAGACGCAGTCGAACTCACACCCGGCTGGCAACTTGACACGGCAGACGTGTGAGTGTACCCTGGAGCTTGTATCCCAGCCATCTGCGCCATTTCACCATAAATGTCATGGACGTGGGTCAAAACACATTCCATCCACCACTACTCTACATATCTAGCTAGATAGCTACTTTGAATCCTTATGCAAACAAGAGTCAAAAATATTACATTGGCCAAACCAGCCCCAGCAGCCGCTAACAGGCCTAACCGGGCACGACCTGTGACAAGCAGAAAGATATTCAAGATTCCAGCTCCTCATCACCACAACAACATATTATGTACATGTATGTGACTAACCCAAATCCTTCTTGAGTTTCCGTAAATGCGCAGCAGCCAGACCCACACTCAGGAGGTTGACAGTGGCCTACAGAGTCAATTAAGTCATTCATTCATCATCAAAATGTCCCTCTCAGAAGCCTTTCTACGTACAAAATATTCGTTCACTCCCTCATTTTTTGTTCCATTAAGCTGAAACGTGGTCGAGAGATTCTTTAGACTCCCCCGAACACCAACATTTCATTGTTGCTTTTGACCTCTACAGAGGTCAAGAGATAAGAAGATAAATTCATTAGGAAAAATGTTTGACTTGGACGCCACTTGTTTGTATTTGTCATTTGTGGCTACTACAAATAGACATTGAGATTGTAATTGACGTGAACGGCGTCGAAGTTCCAAATTTTTTAAATAAGAAAATTAATACAAAGAAATATTTACTTCGACGCCGTTCACGTCAATTCCAATTCCAAAATATCTATTTACAGATTGCCACAATGGATAAATACAAACAAGTGGCGTCCATGTAAAACATTATTCCACGCGAATTTACCTTCTAATCTTAAGACCAAAAAAAGGTCGAAAAAGGTAGCAATTACTTGTAGAAAACGTTCATTTAAACATTGGTCAGGGGGAGATCTGAGCTTTCTACCAAATTTGAAACAAAAAATGATTTGACCATGCTTTTTGGTCATGTCCGTTGGTGTGTGATGGCTATATCTGGTAATTTTAGGTACAAGATTGATAGTTTATTTCACCCAAAGTGTATTAAGGACGACATGTCGAGCTGGACCCCTGACGAGAGGACATGATGTCGACCTGCATATTAGAGACACAGGTTGAGAGTTAGTCGGGTAAAAGAAAGTCTAAATGGTTTTGAGGAGATGAAATTGAGGGGGCAGACCTGGGCATGGCCTCTGCCTGAGCAGCAAGGGCACCACTCAAGAAAGTTGGACCAAGGTTGATGGTGAGTGCTGCAAACCAGACCTAGGAGTGAAGAAAGAAAGTTTTACACAAGTTTAAACCCACAAGCAAAGGACAAAGAATTTGATTTGATTAGTTGTGTGGTTATGTACCATGAACACACCAAACAACATGCACTGAGGAGAGTCTGGCATCGCCGTCGTTTCCTTTCAAAGCCAAACGAGTCACAAATGAGTTAGCTTTCCCCATTGTCGTTGTTCTTGTTGTGAATATGTGAGGGGAGTACCTACATGCACGAGAATAATTCACTGGGAATATTAGGAAAAGTTCTTACGGCCAGGAGATTGGCATCCTCTTCGTAGTAGTCCTGTAGGGCGTTAGGTTAAAATTCAAGAATCATGTGAATCAATCAAAAGTGAATTTTAGTTTTTCCCGTGTTTTGCATTGTGCATTATTTTGTTGAGACGGAGGAGGAGAGTGGGAATCTACAATGGTAATTAGAAATTATTCAAAACACGGTTGAGTGATGACAGAGGAGTAAGATGGATAGCAGAATATTCTCCCGGCTCCCAGCCCACCTCCCTCCATTGGGTCAGGACATTCGGGAGTGAACCACAAAGGAGGGGCATGTTGCGAATTGTAAATGCAAAATTGAGAAATTTTATTCTAATCCATGTGCAGACACGCGTGGAGGGGATGAAAGGGACCAGACAACACAGGATCTACGTACGTGGAGTAGCTAAGACGTTCTGCTCTGTCTCATTTATTCACATATATCACTTGAAAGTTTAATGCTCTCCTTGGGAGCAGAGGAGGGGAAGGAGGAGGAGTTGGGAAAGACCCGGATGGAATCTTGGAGAGTTTTTGAGCAATTCAGGTAGTCTCCTGGGCAAATTTTTTCTCCATATATAACATCCACCAACCACCAGCATCCAAACATCGACCATGGACTTTTCGAGGAGAAGGATTTTTTAATTTAAACTGTGTGCATCCACCTCCAGCCAAGCTACATCATCTTAAAAACTCCCTCCCTCCTCTCACTGGCACAAGAATTGGGAAAGAGATAAGACTGTGTAGTTACAACCTGACTTGTAGTTACTCTTTCTGTACTACACTTCCCACTCCCCTCTCGCATGGAAAGAATCAAACGGAATTCCTCCGGGATCCTTTCTCTCTTACCGAGTAATAAGATGTGTACTCCCCGCCCTTCGGGTAGAGAGGTGAAGCGTAGTGATTACTACTCTGTGACCGAATATACCCTGTACAAAAACAAAACATGTTCACAACTCCCACACACACACACACTTGAATGAGTCTTGAAAGACCTGCAGACTGAAGTAGGCTTGGCACAAGGACTGGCGGTGGCAACAACGGGGCATCCGACAAGGAAGCTGTCAGCAGATTCAAACTGGTCACTGTGGCCAGGAGCAGGAACGCCGTGTCCACCAAGGAACAACGAGGAACCGGGTGACACCTTCCACAAATTAATTAGCATTCACTTTTGTGACCATCAATCGGACCATCATAAAATTAGTAACAAATAGAAAAATGACCTTAGGACACTCAAGGAGAGTGGGATCAAAAGAGAAGCTCTCGCCCCATCCACCAGCGTCCCATGGAGTAAAAGTCCGGATGACCATCTGAACACAAAATAATAATTAATACGAGAGACACAACAGCTGCTCACTCACTCCACGCAACCGAACGGAAGGATTTCAAACAAACTTTTCCCTTTTTAATTAAACCGAAATTACCATAAGATTAACAAAGTCTTGAATTTGGCTTCACTGAATAAGCCAGTAAATAAAATTTCGATTTTGAAACTAGTAATATTGAAGGAGTGTGGGAAGGAAATTAGTTGAATCCTCCACACGCACACCCACACCCACACCAAAAGAAAGTAGAATTCGCCAACTTTTTAATATCTAGTTTCTAGGAAAACACTCAAAATTGAGAAATGTGATGTGGTCCTCATCCAGACCACACAAGGACAATTGGAGGACTTGAACAAAAAGATGGATGGATCAGTTGGAAATGATGACTGAGTCTTTCCACACCCTTCCAATTGTCAGTCCATCAAATTTCCTTGAAATTGTCTTCCCAATTATCCTCCCCTTCACTTTTCACTTCACACAAGAATTTCATTCTTAATCCTACTAATTTCCCTCATTTCATAGTTTCCATCAAAAGCTCTCTGGTTTGACAGGCATCCCCCCTCACTCGAACCACCATCAACAAGATTAGCCATAGGTGGTAGTAACTTTCAAATCCTATCCTCCACTTTAAATTTCTTTCTTTCCCTGGTTGGGCGAGACTCTCTTTCTCCTCCTCACAATCGATATGAAGGAAAAGAGAATATTTTTTAATTAAACCAAGTTTGACTTGTTTCGAGCACAGTGTTCCAGTGTAGCATGAATGGAAGGAGGACTCCAAGTCCCCACTGGTGAGCGAGACTACTCTTCCACTCCCCCTGCTCCTCTGTAACCAGATTAATACATCATACATCAGGAAAGTCTCCCCTCCACAAAGGCCCCCCACGAGGAACAAGAAACGAACGGGGAAGAGAACACATGGAGGAAAAATGGGACAGACCATCCCAACTTTGTCTTTGTCATTGTTCACAAGCTCCACAACAAGCTTTCGAAAATATATTTAACCTGTCCACACACACACACACACGAGTAGGTGGAGGGGAGGACTAAGTGAAACTTGAGAGAGAAAGGGGAATCTAGGCCTTCTCAGTCCTGTCCTCTTCCATTTTGTTTCCATTTTCTCAAGGGAAACTTCTCCATCAGACAGGATTAGTCAGCTAAATTGTAAAATTACCCTGGCAGTGGAGAAAACACTCTACAAAGACAGGGAGAGGGAGAGGAGGGCTCTCTGTCACGTCACTACAAACTACAGATATTTTTTCAGGCTTGTGAACAAGACTCGCTCATTTTGGGAGGAGGAGAAGAAAAAAGTAAAACGAGCTCAAAGTATCCGCATGTATTTAATTTTACAAGACTAATAAAAAGGAGGTAGGCTGGAGAGGGGAGGAAGAGGAGAATTTCCTCGGGCACAGCCTGGAGAAATTGGACTTTCCCTTTCCGGCTCACCGACTAGACTCCATACATATGTACTTACATGGATCCCCATCTTTCCCACACGAAACTTTCCAGGACACTCGCCCAAAAAAACAGCCATTTCCATTATAATGTGGAATTGTGTCCCCTGCCTTAATTTACACCCTCTCACACACTCCCTCCTTCACAACCCTCTCCTTCTCGACGGACGTCTTTAGCTATCGATGAACTCTGCAGACCTAATTAATTAATCCTGAGTGGAGGATAAACTTATTTTTCCATGGACAATTCTATACAGAGAGAAAAGAAAGGAAGAAAAGAAGACGCACCCAACATAATTTTGGCAAATGTTTTTCACATTAGTCGAGAGTATTCTTGATCATTTCCCCGTAAATTTTATTGTAATGATGTGTAAAGGAGGTTACCTTCTCAGGGATCGTCGGGCTATGATGAGAGCTGCCAGGAAGCCATTGGCGGCCACCCCCACACTCGCCAAACTCAACATGAGAGTCCCGTGATTATGAGCGTTTGGATGACATTCAAAAGTCCGTGTATTATTGGCGGAATTCGTCGGTGGAATCAGAGGTCCTCGGATACTAATTCCTCCTTGCATCTTCTCACTTCCCTTCCCTCCTCCCTCCTCCCAAACTTTACACAAAAAATGACAAAAAAACTCACTCTCCCAGCTCTCCTAAATTCTTGACACGCACTTTTCACTTTCCTCTCCCTTCAGTCCACTCCCCCCACAAAACTTTTGGCTCTGCACAACTGAGATTCTCCAACACTGGTCGAGATTTCAGGGAGAGAGATGAGGATGCGGACCTTGTAACAAATTTTTTTTGACCAATTTCCACCCGCCGTGATAATCATCAGACAAGTTTTTTCTGTTTCCCACTTTCTCTGACTCGAAAAAGAGAAGGAAAAAAACTGGGCACTTTCCACTCTCACTCTCCACCCAGCCAGACTTTTAGTGAAGGGAGGGGGATAATGGTTGCAACTATCTTGGTGTCCAAATTCTCCCCTCGTGTGTGTGTGTGTCCACTGTTGTGTGGAGGCTGAGGAAGAAGCCACGGACCGGTCAAGCCAAGAAAGGAATGCAGCTGGTGTTTGTCCAAGTGAAAAAAACAGAGGAGGGGAAGAGAGGGACACTCATCGCAATCAATATCAATATCAATGGGAAGAAGAGTGAAGAGTGGTGCAGATGTTTTCTCCTTTTGCTGCAGAGAATCCTCAACTTGTTTTGTCCCTACGGACCTGCATTTTGCAATTCTCCTTCTCCCCCTCCTCTTGATTACTACTACAGTTCTCTCTGTACGGATGTCTGCTCCCACTTGTGCCCAGTCTATCGGAACCTCTTCTTTTTACCTTTGATTCCCCTCCCTCCACTCAAACGGTAAATGGACCTGAATACTGAAAACACAGAAAAAAGAGAGAGAAAGTCAGAGATGAAAAGATACACAAAGAGAAAATCTGTGGATGAGGGAGGGGGGAATGAGCTGAGCTATTTGGGACAGGAGGAGGACTTTCCCATTAGCCTCCTTCATCCTTTGTTATTTAGCAAATCCACTCCCTCCCTCGCTGGACAATAACCTCATATTATGTGCGGATCCATTCTACCACTTTTCATACTACACAACCACACCACAATGCCCACACACACACACAAATGGACTGGAAGAGTCATCATGTTCGATTACGCGGCCCTTTAACTCCGTTCCCTCCTGCTCCATTAATTAATTAATTGTGGGGATCATAGAGACGGAGGAGCAGGAGGGACGGACGGATTAATTCAATTTATTTGCTCAAGCTTGAAAATTTGAGAGAATCTCTCCCTTCCACCCATTCTAAATCTCCATGGGATTTTCCCTTGGAGATTTAGAATGGGTGGAAGGGAAACCATGGAGCAGCCATAGTTGGACACACAAAAAACGGAATCATCTTCACAAACCCTCAAATCCCTCCTCAGCCTTCACTCCTGGGCCAAGACAACAAATGAAGACGAGGGAGACAGGAGGGGAAGGCGAGGGAACCACAAAAGTAGAAGGGAGTACAAGGAGGAGAGGGAAAAAACTGGGAAATTAAGACATAGAATGCAGGGGCTGCGGTATCAAAACAAGAAAGAGGTTCCTTTTTACTGCAAACTCGCCAGCCCTTTCCCACAGAGCAGAGCAGAAGAGAAAAGTGAAAGGGAAAAGACGGGGACGACATAAAAAAAGGAGGCATGTGACTGACTGTGTGAATGTTCTGGAGAGACTTAATATAATAAAATGGAATGATGAGAGAATGAGCTAACTTGGGCTACTGTGCCAGGCCATCTCAGGCCGTATCCTGTTTCTCCACGTTAAAAGCACAGCCGACTCTCCCTCTTTCACCCGAATGACAACTGAGGACAAGGCGAGCTGTCCATTTTTTCTCTACTCCCGGTTTCTTTTTCTTTCCTCGAAAAAATACTTCCCAAAAAAATAAAAAGGGAAAAAAGAAAAGCGCCTCGCACACACACACACACAGAGGCGACGAACGCGAACGGATACACTTTTTCTTTTTTTCCCGGAGAAAAGAGAGAAATGCACAAGTTTGGCCAACTCTGAGAAAGTTGTCTGATGAATATGCATGGTCCTTCTTAAGTGTGTCTACGTGGGAGTGGGTGAGAAAGAGTCAAGAGACCGTTCTCTGCCCTCTCCTGAACTTGTTGAGACGGGCATGAAAAAGTGTATACAAAAATGTCATTATATTGTGTGCTCTGGAGCCATTTCTTGCTTCCCTGCAGCTTGTCTATCTAGTATCTACACACACACAATGCTTGGAGAGTCTCTGGTTGGTTGGTTGGTTGGTTGGTAGATCAGAATGATATCATGAAGACTTTGATGCTTCAGTCTTAATGGGCGACACATTTCCATTCTACAGGGACTCCAACTTTTCTCAACAATTCAATTTCCTTCTCCCTTCAACGACAACATTTTTCTCAAGTTTTGATTCCCAATATTTCAGCGCCCCAAATGAAGGGGCCCAACTAATTTCCCAACTCTAGGAGTGACTACTAAATAATTCACTTGTTGTATTTGGGATCCACTTCAAAATTCAAGTACATTTTCGGGCTAAAGTTTGGCACAGAGCTTTTAATTTCAACTAGGAAATTTCATCGACAGTCAAAGTTTGCCCTCAATTTTTCCCAGGAGGACGATTCCGGAGTTCAGTTTGCCCCGAGTTGCCCACATTTGAAATGGGAGTTGGGGGGAATGTGTGTGGCACCCTGTACAGGACGTCTGTGTGAAGATTGGCTGTTGAATGATAGGGAGGGAGAAGGAGTAAAATCAACATTTGAGGCGCTGAAGCATCCCACTCTCTCCCGGATTCCGATCCCATGAATGACAATGGAAGTGAAGGAAGGAGAAGACGAGGAAGAAAAACATGGGAATCCTCCAACGAATCTCTCGATTTCCACACACACGCACACACCCTCTCAGCCCAAAACCAAAAGCCTTGTTAAAAGCAAAGTTTCATATCTCACATCTCAGGCTTTAGAGGCTGTATTTTGATGGTGATCTTGGGATGGTAATACAGCCGTTTCATTTTAAATGACCTCCCTTATACACCCCACATCCAGCATGCAAAAAGGATCTCTCAATCTTGCAGTGATGTGTGTGCCTGTGCCGCACACACACACGCAGACAGCTAGGACTTTGGATTGATGTAAGAAAAACCAAAAAGGGAAATGAGATTGGTATCCCCTCATTTCTTCTCGGCTCATTTTCAATTCCAATTGAGGCTGAGACTCGGAAATTTGAGCACTCACAAACAGACGAGGAGTGGAGAAAGTCGAGAGAAAGTCCGTCCAATTTTAACCAATGTTTACAGTCCTAATGCTTTCCCTCCTTTTATTCCACACTCCGACCTCCCAGTCACTAGAAATCGTACTCCATTTGTACCTCTTCTCTTCCGTCCTTCAAAAGGATCCTCCCACAAGAAAATTTTTTTAAATAGAAAAATACCAAGTACTTTCCTATGGAAATGGCGGAGGAGCCTCCCAGTTTTAAATATATGAAAGACACCCTGGAAAAATCCAGAATTTTATGAGCAAAAATAAAATCCTCCAATCTCCCCTTTAATTAAAAATAAAAAGAGTGTACCTTTTGAAAAGGTAAAGTGTACATTCACCCTCTCCCGACCAAACGACCCCGTGGAAAAATAAAGATACGAGCTTCCATGGTGAACATCCGGGAGGAGATGAGAAAGTGGGAAACTTAAAATAGACAAAACTCTCTTTCGCGAGTCCTATAACTTTTCATTGGGATGAAATAAGTCTCTACACTTGTGCTCCTCAACTCGGGGAAATCGGCCTGGTCACAGCCAGGAGTGGATTCTTTGAAAATAATTTTTTTCGTTGGAGGTTGGCACACAGAGAGAGAGTGTGTGTATGTGTGTGTGTACCACCCCTGGGGAGAGGGGGGCTATAAATAAGACGAGGCAAGTTGGACACACAATGAAAGAATGGGGGAAGCGATGCGAAGGGATAAATGATAAATCAACCAGTTTTCATAAAAGTCACACAAACACCCACGTCGGGGAAAGGCAGGGCGGGGGACACAATGGCTCTTCTGGGGTCACACACACAACATAATGCTCTCTAATGCACTTGAACCTTATTCATCCCTGATTCAACATCTTGTCTCTCTTTACATACCCATGAACACGGCCTTATCTTGATAAAGCCCTCCCCCCGCATTTCACGCCGCCGAGACGAGGAGGGAAAGACTCCTCTCGGCGTCCGTGTGGGCATGCAGATAAAATAAAAAGTTTTAAAGGATAGCAAACAACACTCAGCCCCCCATTTACATGTACAGTCATAGCTTAGCAGCTAATCGACCGAACATGGGGTCTACACAATTCCTCCTCCTCCTCCAAATTCCCTCTTTATTTAACTCCACGAGTTCTCAAGTAGAAGCCTGGAACCTCCATCCCCTCCCCTCCCCAACTCTGCATCGAGTGTATGAGTGGCTGTTTGTGGTACGTGAGCCTTTTGCGGGCAGGGAAAAACCGGGGATTTTTTCCTGCATCCACTACTTGGAAGCTACAGAGTCGGGTTTTTGGAAAGAGTACGGAGTGGGGTGTAATGCAAACAGAAAAAAGGGAAGACAAGAACATGGACAATGACGGATGAGTAGTTGACTATGCTTGATATTCCAGTCTTTCCCTCTCGGTAAAAATGACTCTGGGCTCTAGGAACGTAAATGGCCCGTTTGTACACACACTGCATTAGGGTTCTTTCCAGAGGGGGGGATGGGATGCGTGTACATGGGCAATTTGTATAGGGGCAGAGGAAGGGAAATATTTGCATGGATATTTTCATGGACGGAAAATGGGAGTATATCCGGCCTTCAGCCCCCCAGTCAGAGTGCAAAAGAAAATTTTGCATCATTTTATTTCTCAGAATTTCTCAAAAACTGTCAGAGGAGCCTCCATGTCAACAATTCCTTTTTATCCTTTTCTCCGGCAGCCTCTGCCACGACCTCCAGCTGACTACAATGACTGAAGGTTTCCTTTTCCCTCAAAACAGTTTGGGTCAATCAAAATATTCTTTGATGGAGCAACTCTTTTGTTATTCTTCATTGAGGGTCATGTGAGGGACTCGGGGTTCAAAAGGAATGACTGTAGATTTTTCTTGTGGTCACAAGTGTGGAGGGTTTCAGGTGTGAGTTATTGCGTGTGGTGAACGGGGGTTTTTGGTTGGGGAAATGAAGGACTTTTGTGTGAGGATGTGGGATGCCATGCCAGGATGCAATATGGAAATATGGAAAAGTTTTGCTCGTTGTCTGGAGGCTAAAGCCTCCACGTCGACATAAAGGGAAGAAAAAAGAGGCAAGTGAAATTCAATTGGGAAGCTCAGGTGAGACTTTGGAACATTTATCACTTTCCCACACTCAAGAGATCACATTCTTAAATAAAGGCCAAATTTGTGGGGTCTGCTCCCTCCTGGAGGAGGGGATTTTAACCCTAAAATCAGATGAAATTTCATCTTTCTTTCTCTTTGAGAGGGGGAAAAACCTGTCCACAATCCTTGTCTGTCTACACTTTTTCCCTCCCTTCCCGGCCTCAGTCTGTGCTATTGAGAACAACAGGATTTCTCTTCCCATCAAATTTAATTTAATGGCCTCTACCCTCCGCCCTTCATTCCTGCCTCATATAAAATTTACCCTCAGTTTTCTTTGTCTTTTCTTGCTAATGGTCGATGTCAATGTACTTTCACCAATCCTGCTCAAGAAGTTTTTTCAGAAAAAGGAAAAGACTCGGAGTAAAGTGAAAAGTGGAGACAGCCTCATGGGAGAAAGTTGCTTTATTTTCACCACTTTCACTTGGAGAGCGAGACGAAGATTTTTCCTGTTGTATTTGAGAAATTCTCAAATTCCCTTCGTTCGCTGTTGATGGATGCGTGTGTGTGTGTATGCTTCCTTTATTATTCTTCTTGATTTGAAATGTTGACCCGGGATGATCTCATCATTATTCATTTACTACATTTGGATTTGGGGAGGGTGGCTTTTCCTGTCCCTCCACTTCATAGGAAATAATTCAAGCAGCCTTCTGCACTTTGTCTCCCAATCCTCAATTCTTCGTTGAGGGCTTGAGAGACGAAGGAGGCCTACGTCTCTGAAATGTGTTTTGAGAAATCTTCCCTGCACCCTTTTCCCCATTTTCCCCATTCTTCGAATCCTTTCCCTGACTGGGAATTTCTCTTGCGACTTGGTCTCTGCTTTGTGAGGAGGTTGGGAGGGGATGAGGACCTTGTCCTCCACATCCAGACTGTCACATTATTCTTATTTATTGGTGAGGGTGCATCGCGGGATTTCTACACTCTCTCAATGTTGATTTATCCATTCCATTGCACTCCATTCCTTTGTACTCACCCAACCCTCCACATTATTTATTTACAATACACTGGAGCAGAGGAAAGAAGGGACCCTATAACTCACCTTCTCCCAAAACACCCAAAGGGCCAAGTGTGCATGGACCTAATTCAAAGTCCTCCATTACTACTCATGTACATACATATTACTCCCTTCAACATCAACTTACAATGGCGACAAATAACCACCTTCCTCAAACTCATCTTCCTCATTCTTGAACCAAACTAGGTCAAAAACTCCGTCAGATGAGAATTTTTTGGGTGCAAAATCAGTTCAGAATTTATTTTTTTGAGACTAATTGTAGCTTGATGAAATTCCTTTTCAAAACAAAACAATTTTCTTTTGCACAGGAAATTCTTTGAGGTTTGGTTCCTCCTAAAAACTTTGTAGGTACAAAACTTTTTTTAAACAAAAATTTCCACAGACGATCTTATTCTGGATGAGGGGCAGAAAAGGTCCTTTTTCTTTTGTAAATTTTTGATGGTGCATCCTCGTCATGTTCTTCCTGACACAGGCGAAAAGAGTGTCAGGATTTTGTGCCCGTGCTCACACAATCGGAGGGAAGACCATGCGGAACTGTCCCAAAACAAAGGGACCTACTTCTTTCTCTTTTGAAATATTTTCACCGTAATTCCTACCTTCGTTTGTCCTTCTCTTTGAACCCTCCAGAAATTTCTTACACACACATTTCCAATTTGCATGCAGACAACCGTGAAGCGTCATGCCAGTCACTTTCTCCTCCCCAAAAATTTTGCTATTTTTCTACTGAATTTTGCCTGGTTGATTCACGCTCCCTCGCGCCACATAGCTCACTTCACATTGGCCTCGAGGAAATGAAAATCAAAGTCCCGTGAAGTACATTTCTCATTTTTCTGCTCAAGAACAAGGAAATACGTAATTGCGAAAATAAATTACGCTCCCCCCGAAGAAAATGTGTCCCGGCACATTTCCCTAAGCTTTTGTAGGTAAGTAGTAGGCATTGGTCGCGAAGTATCGAAAAGATTGATGCTTGTATGGACTGCAGCCCTCCGTCCGTAGACGATATTCGTTCGTGTACAGCCAAAAGATTAAGCCGATATCCAGACACAAAGAAGATGATCATCTTGGCTCTTTGTTCCTTCCCGATTCCCACACACAAGACCCTTCTAATTGAGCATGACTCGGAATTAATTAGAGAAATACAGAGTCGGAGACGAGGACTTTGGCCAACTGAAGAGAGGAGGGGGGGAAGGGATCTCGACGCCTCTCTTTTTGAAGGTAATCTCAAGTTGCGAAAATCCCTTGGAAAATTCTAATTCCAAAATTCCCCAAAGAAGATTCCAGGACCGGATTCTCTCTCCTCTTAGACGACGGTCATTAGCTAATATCGCAGAGCTTTAATTTTAAGACTCCTCACGCTCAGTACAGCGCAGAGAGAGGAGAACGGAGGGAGCAGATTAGGACTGCACAAACGAAATTGTTTCCCCTCCATTCCTCTTAAAAGGAAGAGGAGGAGGTTTTCTGGGAGGAAGGAAGCCTCTGTGGAGGCATTGCAGATCAAATTTATAAAGTTTTGGTTGTGCCAGAGAAAAGCTTTGTAATTTTTAGCTCTGACTCTGTGTACTCTTAAGATGTTGCTGTGTGTGTTTCGGACTGTTCCATGGACATGTTTCACTGCGACTGGGAAATTCGGGAAAATGAGAGA
The DNA here is from genome assembly GCA_009870185.1 of Pygmarrhopalites habei. Lineage (NCBI taxonomy): Eukaryota > Metazoa > Arthropoda > Collembola > Symphypleona > Arrhopalitidae > Pygmarrhopalites > Pygmarrhopalites habei. The sequence continues at coordinate 15,971 of WJFB01000950.1, read as the reverse complement.
TTAACGCATGGACAAGGAAGTGCACACACACAGCAGAGAGCATCTGGTATGTGGCACTTGATTGACACTTTGACTTTGTCAAATGAATTATTATTTCCAAGTCCAACAGCCAAATGGAGTTGCAAGACATTTTGGATGATTACATTTCGCACACACACACACACACTCGGTCGAATGGAGTCAGAGAGTGGTTGTACGGAAAGCTCGGAGGATATTCAAATGGACACACAAACACACACACACGAAGCTTATCCAGCTTCTCCCTCCCACACACACACGCACAGAATGAAATTAAATGGAGATTTTCTCGCACAGGCAGATCAAATGTGAGGATTCATCATCCCACAGAATTTTGGAAGGGAGGACGACTGGCATTCAAGAGCCTCCGGAGCGACTGGAAAATGAAGATGATGAATTTTGCTGAGAAGGAGAAAAAAAGGATTCCCTGTATCTGATACACTTGACAGCTCAAAAATGCAGGATGGCTACGACGGAGGGTAGATAAAAAAGGATGGAAAATCACATTGAGGGAGAAGAGGGAAAATTGAGTGGAGCAATTGCAGCAGCTTTTTCCCCCGTCTCTTCCCTCCGTGGAATCCTACAGGAGGAAAGACTCTTGCAACTCTCAAAGAGGATCTTTATACGTTATTTAGCTTAGCTTATGAATTGAAAAGGAGGATGAATTGGCATTATGGACCACTCTCTCAGCTTACCCTCAATCCTCCAAGTCCTGTTCCTTTCGTCTTTGTTGCCCCTCCCCCCGAATTTCACACCCACCCACCCCCTCCACACTCCCCTCACTTTTTAAACTCTCAATTTTCCTTGACAGCCCTTCTGCTCTTCCTCCAATGATGAACTAATCCAGAAATTATGGTAAGTGGGGTCAACACCATGTCACAACCTTTTTCTTCGTCCGGTCAGTCTCCCACTCTTTAAATCCAAGAGTCAACTTTCTCCAATTAGTTTGATCAGACGTCTATGATGTTTCCTGACGAGGAAGGACTTCACAGCAGCAGCAGTTAGTAGAATCCAAGTTGTTGTGGATGTGAACGTTTCTCCCCTCCTGTTTGAAGAATGGTGGAGGCAGAGTCGGGGCTAGACAAAGGGAGTGGAAGAAACTAATAGTGGCTGTAGTTGCAGAGCCTTCGGTGCACCGTTCGTTCTCCAGGCCGTCCACACAGCAACTGACTGGAGGGAGGGGAATTGAGTCGGGAGGGATGATGATGGAAGGAAAGTTACACCGGGATCCTCACTCTCCATTTTTCACGACTCCAGTCGAATAACTGTGTGTACCATCTCAACTGTGCCATCCCATTTTGTACTGGGCAGAAGCCGACAAGGAAATTCTCGTCCGAGCCCCTTTCAAAATCCTTCTGGATTTTGAAAAGTGAGGAGCGTCAAAGCCGCGTTCCACAAGACTCAATCCAATGGTGGCAGTACTACTCTACTACACAGCACAATATTGCACAATGCCTTCAGAGTACACTGCCTTGGCAGGGAAGGCCGGGACCCACCGCCAAATTCCTGTCTGCAAAATACCCCGGCACTCGGGTGACACATCAAAATCCCTCATTTTGTGTCACATTTCAAAATTTTGTTTTTTCCTACTCCCCTCCTGGGCGGAGCCCTTCAGGAACTTTTGGGGAGAGACAAGTAGAGCAAAAGGATTGTCCCGTCTTAATTCAATCATCTGCAGAGTCTCAGATGTGTCTCAACTGTTCTTCCTCAGCTGTTTGCTGGGAGGGCCAGGTTCTGAGTTGAAAATAGCATCTCCTCATAATCATCCTCCTCTCTGTTCCCCTCAAAAATTTTATTCCCCGTCTCCAAATTTCCCTGCTTTGTCTCGGATGGAGAGGCTTTCATAAAAAATGTTTTTAAGCGAGAGAGAGGTTCACAAGGAGAAAGGATTTCTTCACAATTTCTCCGCCCTTTCTTTGTCTGGCTTTGCTGCAACGCATTCCAATGGGATGCACTTGTCTTTGTCGGGACATGAACGTGTGTGTGCGTGTGTGTAGTGTAGACCAAAAGCTCGTTCGGAGAGCCAAACCCGAGTCTATCAATAGTCCCTCTCTTCCTGCTTTAAGGGAAGACGGGAGGAAGCAGTTCTCTTTGATGGTTAACCTTCCCCCTTTTCTCTTTTTTCAAACTTTCTTTCAGCCTCCCTCTTTCTTCCCCCCTCCAGCAAATTTCTTTTCTCCTTCAATTCTTCCACCTTCCACTTTTCTCCAGGTTGCAATCAACTAACTAACTCCAGATTCAATTAAATGGGTCCCATTTAAGCTCTACAGATATTTGTTTGGATAAAAGTGTGAGACTATTGACTTGGAGGTAAGAAATCCTTTAGTCGTGTGAATCTGTTTGACTAGAGTCAAATCCATTTTTACACTGCACGACCTTCACATTCCAGAGGCAGTGACAGAGAATGGACTTGAAAACACAGTTTCCTATGTGCTAACAATACAGTTTGAAAAAAATAGTTACCCCTTCCCTTGGACACGCATCAATTTTCAGTTGGTCTCCATGTCACGTGAGTCTGATAAATGGAAGGATGAGTAGACAGGTGACTTGACGAGTGTCACTCCTTGCTCCTTGTTCACTCAAAAACTACACAATTGATTTGTGCATCCTCCACCCACTGCCTCCCCCGACTTCTGTTCTTGTCACGACAAGAAATTTATTCAAAATGTTGCCCCGTCTCCAAATCACACTTTTGAAGCTCCCTACTTAGTGTTAGTCTTCGTGTGGTCCGTCCTTTCCTCTGCGGGGAAAACACATGGAATGAGAAAGTTGAGATCCTCCTCTTGTCCAAATTTCAATAATTAATTGCGTTTCCTTTTTGAGAGCCCCCCTCTCCTCCTCCCCCTGTACAAAATCCCTGAAAGAGGATGCCTCGAAACTTTTCCCCTATTCTCCGAAACTTGACCCCAAAACCCATTACAGTTCTCCACAGTGCACAATGTCTTCCTCCCACATCCCACACACACACTCTCTCTCTTTCCCCCTTTTAGATGGAGAAATTGGAGCTGATTTTACCACAATTTTTTCCTCATAAAATTATAGCAATTTTTGGTTTGAGGGGACGTGGTCGGGGAGTCATTCTCCGCCGTACATCCACACACCCGCCCTTGTATCTGTAATCTGGGATGGTTAAAATAAAGTCTAGAGAGTCTTTCTTCTCGCACTTTCCCGACGTTCCCCTCCGATGCTTTCTTCAGCAGGGAGGGAGTTGAAAGGAAAAGTTGAGCTTCTTTCTCGAATTTCGTGGATTGACGGCATGAATGGAGAAAGGGGTGTGGGGCCGGGTCGTGTAAGTGTGTAGTTAAATAAGTGGAGAGGCAGTGGTTTCGGTTTCCCGTTTTGAGGAATTCCGCTGTACGTCCTCCATGTATTTATTGTAGGACTTGGATGGGGGCTTTTGTTTCGAAAGATGCGAATTGGAAGCGCAGTTGTCCACATCCTCTTCCTTCCTTGAAAATATCTCTAACATGGTCTCGTGTGGTCTCATCCATGGTCCCTGTCAACATGATCTTGTGTCATAGGGATGGGAGGGAAGGGAAGGGGAGGGAAATCTGTTGTTTGGTCTTGTGAAAGCTTCATTGATTGAGTTGAAGAGTTTTCTCTCCTTCATTCTATTTCACCCGTTCGGTGGTGGGTTGTGTGTGCCTGCCTCCCCTTGTTTGTCTCAGCCTCACAGCCCCCGCGTCTCCTCTTCCAATCCCAATAATACCCGTTCCTCTCTGTAGGCGTCCGATTCACCGGAAAAGAAACGTGTCGACCTGAGTCTTCCCATCTAAAAGCTTCCCAAGTTTTTTCTCCAAAGAATTCTCACATGCCCAAGTGTGCCTACAGAGAGACGTTCAAATCGGGAGGATCATTGTCCTATCAACCAGACATACTCAGGGAATGAAGATGCACCCTCCCTTCCTTCCCTTTCCTCCTTTCCGATTTCACAATCCTCAAAAACACCCACTCTTTGCCCACAGCATGATGAATGCTGAATTTAAACTCAACTCTCCTAACCACTTATACATTGTCCTCTTCTTGGTAGCAAGAGGACGTACGATTGGGAAACAATTTTATTTTCCACAAAATATTCTGCTTGGATAATTTGGTCTTTTCACCCACGACGACATTCTCCTCCCAGTTACAGTAATGATAATGTTCGGGTGACGAAGCCAATGTAGAGCAATTACAGTATTGAATTGCTCAGTTGCTGAGGACAAACTGTACTGCAGAACAAGCATGAATTATTTAGGTTTTGCCAGAGGGACTTGAGGGGATGGGATCATAAAAGCTGAAATGAGAAAGAGAGTGGATTTACATGGCAACTGTGGATTATTAGTGTGGAGAAGGGGCGAGAGGGGGGGAATAAAAATGGCTTTGAGACACTCCGAGTCCACAAATAAATTATAAGCCCTAAAAATGAATGTAGGTCATGTATGCACGAGACAAGGAATGAAATGAAGACAACATGGAATTGGAGCCGAAAGAAGGGATTTCCCCGCATACGAAGACATGACAGTCCCCATCGACACACGAAAAAACGAGGCGGAAGCACACAGGGTCTAAATGAAAGCAATAAAGAGTTCAACTTGGCTCCCCTCCCCCCACTTTTCTCCCTTGGCTATTTTTTTGTGTTCTTGGTTTGTACATCTTCCCTGGCTCCTCCGTAAACCCTCCTCATCCATCCGCATCAACTGTGCATGTGTGCGTAGTTGGTTAAATATGAATTCGAGTCAACTGTTTACTCAGCCTCCTCTCTGTGGACGACCAGAGGAAACGGGGCACAGGAAGGACAGGGAAATATGAAATCCTCCAACGTTCACGTACATCTACGTCATAAGTCACCGGGAAAAGCCCCGGGACTACGGAGGAAGGGACTCGGAGTGCCTCCAGCTTTAAATATAATTCATAAAAATAGCCTTTTCCTAGGTTGCGAAAAACTGAAATGTGGTTCATTTGGACTGCAGTTTCTATTTCTGTGGAGTCTCCGTACTTGGGTTTGGGGCTGGATGTGCATAGTCCTCCCTCCCCTCCGTCTCTTAAAGGGAGGACCATCTTGGAAGATTTATGAGGTCGCAATTATTGCCCACATATCCCATCCTCTGGATTCCTCGTTAAGACGCTTAACAGGGGGAGGGAAGATTAATTGTGCCGACTGAGTGGAGGGGAAAGACTCTTCCCCCCGGCAATGTTCTTCACCAAGGTAAAGCAGCCTTGTCCCTCTGCCCCGTTATGAATAATTATACTCCTTCATTGCTTCTTAATCTTCTTGTTCCCCCTAATAGCCCCGCTAAACGGTCAATCAAGGCCCCTCACCTCCCCCTCCCCCAAGGAAGAGAAACCAAAGTCAAGTTGATGCCCTCATTCTTGTCAACATTACATGAATTTACTCTCAGTGTAATTTACAAGTGCCCGTATTTTGTGCGTCCCTTTTAAAAGAACAACCACAGTCCATTATTCTCAACTCTTTCCAGCTTTCTCCCTCCACTCCCACTCACTTCACAGTTTTTGTATCGTCATGTGCAAAAGCCACTGCCACAACATTGGCATGACTTAATTCTTTCCACCTTCCCCTCCCTATTTTACTCAGTTTATGCACACCCGGGAAAAGGAGCTAAAAGCCTAAATTTGTACAAAAAAGAAAGGTTTGGGCTGGGGAAGAAATTATAGAAAGGGCTGAATGACAGGAGAAAGTGGAGAAGCACTTAACTAGACCCACTGAGAAACTGGGTAGCTTGTGCGCTCCCGTCCTTTCCTCGTATTCGGAAAAAGGAGGACTGTACATTCTGAAGGGGCTTTTATTTTATTTTATATATTGTTTGAATAGCGTACTTTATCTCTCTCTCACACACTCACATGTACGCTCATGATTTATTATTGACACAAGAGCATGGGTCCTGGATTTCATTCCCCTACAGAATCTTGAGTCCCTGACATGGACGCCACCACTGATTTGACATTTCCTTCCTACTCCACCCACACACACACACAAGAGGATCCTTCAAACAAAACGGACGGAGAGGCAGGGAAAATATGCCACCCATCACCCCCAGCCGTTAATCCATCAAAAAGTCCAAGTCATCTTTACAGGATTTCTCCAAGTTGAAACTCATCTTGCCCTCGAAATGGGTCCTCTATCAATTTATATCTCACCGACTTTCAAACCTGTGGAGAAATGTCAACGCCGTTTCTGCACTTTCCAAAGTGGGATGAATTAATTGTCGTGTGTGGACGCCACGCGACTTTGTAGTAATAAGACAGTAGTCAGTGGTTGTCCCAGAAAGCGTACACTCTCTCACGAGTCAACCACTCATTGAGAAAGAGATGGGACAAAGAAAGGGAGAACCCGTCTTCTTTTTGTCGTCCGAGGAGTACTCAGATAATAATGTTCAAATTTATTTGGCTCAGGATTCAGTGTCAAAAATTATTGTCCCTTAGGTAGTGAGCACTTTGGGAAATTTTCATGTAGGATCCTTCCCATTCTGCACATTGGCCAGGACAAAAAAAGTACATTTCAAAAAAGTACAAATATGAAATAGTTGTTAATTATTTCCCGTAGCCTCCTCCTCCACCCCCGCCTCCAGTGAAACTGTAACTGGCTGCCCTGTCCACCGAGGATACACCATTAATTGCCTGCAGTGCATGGGCATTCGTCAGGGTCTGTTGTGTCTTCGCCTGGGAAGCGTAGGCTGCAGCTGAAATTTCACAAAATTCAAAAGGTCAGTTTAATCCAGGTGCATTTATTTTCACTACATCTCTCAAGAAATTCTTCTAACCTTGTGCTGCTGCGACGTGCTGTTTTTTTGGTTTCGAACAAAAAATATGATTGTCATTTATCCTTACATTTCAAATAATGATATTAATACACATGACAAGTTTCGTACCTGTGCAGCCAGAGCGCTACCTGCCAAATAGGCAGATTGTTGAGCTGCAGCGTCTGCGGCAGCCGCTGACAATGTACTGCCCTGTGCAGCTTGGTAGGCCTGAGAGGACGTGTACCAGATAATACAAGTCAAATTGTAAAAAGTTAGAAATACAGTAGGTCAACCATTGGTTGACATGAATTCATGTTGTACCTGAGCAAAATTGTCCTTGGCCGCTGTTTCGGCTGCAGCACTGATGGCTGGAGAGCTGGCAGCTAGAGCTCCGGAAATGTAGGATCCTTGTTGTTGGTGACGGACAGCCTGGAGGAATTAAGACAGTCCATTAAACATAGTTATTGTCCAGCGATTACAAAGTCACAGAGATCCATATTTTGGTTCGATCATAGGAATATAATGACTCACATTGAAAGCTTCATTTGCTTGTCCCTTGGTCACTGGCGCTGTGAACTGATTGACAAACTGGGTAGTGGTGGCCACTTGATTCTGATAGTCTCTCCCGACTGCAGCTGCAACAGCACTTTGGGCTGACCACAACGCTTTATATTTGTACAAACACACACACGGTTACTACTCCTTCCCAACTATTATGAAACCATCTAATTGTTACCAAGAAATTGTACTTCTACTCTCTCCCCTTACCAACACCCTGGAAAAAGATTCAGAAAATTATTAAACCCCGACGACCACGTCACTCAGAAAGCAGCTACATTTTTGAGAGATTTTGTTCCCCTACTACTTACCTCATGTTGATTGACGGCACTCACTGCTCCTGCCCCGGCAGCTTGACCGGCTGGTCCGGACCCGTATCCCGGCGCATAGCCACCAAGATTCGACAATCCACCTCCTCCCCCTCCGTACCCGCGTCGAACGCGAACGGAGCGTCCTAGGGTCGAGGTCACTGTAAAATATCAAATAGTGAACTGTGTGATGAAAATATTGTATCCAAAGGAAAAGAGACGTTGTGGATACCCTACGAGTGAGAGAGAATCTAGTGAGGGAGTCTGGAAAAAATTGCAGAATGGGTGAGAGATTTAGTCGAAGAGAAAAGTACTTGGCTTGGTTGAATTTCACCTGAAGAATATGCCATCATGTCCCTGACACCCCTACCACTACACATTCCATGACTTTTTCACAGATTTCGTACCATTTTCTTTTTTGACTCGACAGAAAGGGAAAGTCGGGTGGAAATTTTGTTATTTAAAATAATCAATGATAATTATTTACCTGTCGCAAAGAAGAAGAGAATGAGAATGTGTCGCATACTTGAATCTAACTGAACTGAGTTAATATTAAGTAGAGTGTTTTTATAGGGAAATCCCACGTTAGCATACATTCCCCACGTTTTTACTCTTTGTCACTTGTATTTCTACATCAGTCGTCCACCACTGCACGGAGCTATTACGTACGAGAAATCCCTTCATTGTTCACCTCCTCACACTTCTCTCTCTCTGTATAGAACAATTTATTGGGGTCAGGAAATGAAATCATGACAAAATCCGTTGAGGCGAAAGTTACCACCCACGATAGACACTAGACAATACGCACAGATCACAGGAGTTGTACAATATGTGCAACAGTCCCTATTACCTCTCAAAAAGAGTCTTTCCTCAACAACAACAACAACAACAACAAAACATTTATAATAGCCCAGACCAAAACAATGCTAATTTACTGAGATTACATTATGCGACTCGTAACTTAACGAATGAACGTTTTCATTCCTGCAACAATTAAATTCACCCACCACAACTTTACATAATGGTATAAAAAAAGACTAATTCTTGTGATTTCAATCGACTCTAAATAAAATTAAGCTTTTCTGACGATACCAAACACCAGTATTATTTTTCAATATTTTGTATGATAAGTGTCACTCTACTCTTCTTCCCAAAAACAACAAACCTGTAGCAGCAAAAATAAAATGTCTCAAAGTGACGGTAGGATTCTTTTAGCAATACTTTTTATTCTGTATGTGAAGTTATATATATGAAGTAACTTGATCATAATTAACGAAATTCGGCGACTCAAAAGGCGACTCAAAAGAATCAAAAAAGCGCCTAAAAGTAAATTCATAGAATCCGTGAAATTGATTCGAGTCAAATGGAGACGTGTCGGTATCTTCAGGTTTGTCGCCATCACATGGATCGAAATTTGATGTGTCTGTGGGATGACGAATTTTTGGGACGAATGGAGCTAAAAACAAATATAGAGAACACACACAGTGAAAGATAGATTCTTGTTGTTTATCGATGAAAATGATTCATGAATATGACTGCTCATACTCACCTACTGTTCGCCTTACTCCAGAATCGAAATCTATAGAGTTGAAGAAAGGATGCGACTGTCAAAGGAGAAAAAACAAAATCGTTCAATGTGAGTATTAGTTTCATTGAATAAACTTCATTACAATAAAAAAAATCAACTTTTCCATAGTCCATACTTTGACTTGTTCCGGGCCATTTTTCCCCAGTCGCTTCGTGTGGTCCGTGCACAATTTTAGAATGAGATCTAGGGTTCATTGCATAAAATTAAACCATTTTATTACTCATGAATATTGAAATTAATTTTAGAATCAATTTTTTTTCAAAAAACAAATCCAACGAACCTTTAGCTTGACTGGACAAATTTACTGCTTGGCTGGGTATTTTTAGCGTATTAACCCAGTTGATAACTTTGTACTGGAAATAAGTAATAGTATCTCATGTTATTAGTCAATTTCACCCTCAGATTGTGTTATTAAGACATTTAATAGTGACAAGTGACACTACAACAACTACAACTGTACTATGTTATTGACATTTAATAAGGACAAATGACACTACAAAGCTACACTGTACTATGTTATCGACACGAGAAATCCCAAAGTCAAAGGAATCCCTAATATCTAATATTAATTTTGTTTTTTGTACCTGAGTTTCGGCAGGAGTTGGAGCTAGAAAAAGTAAAAAGACATTAATATTGTATAAAGAATAGAAAAAGGAAGGCGAAATTTTGTAGAATAAGTCACAAAACAATATGAAAATATTGAAAATCATACGCAAATAATAATAATTAGTCGCAGGACACAATACACAGTTCTAGACTGGCTACTTGTTCAAGATGCACAACGTAATAATACTTTAACCACGATGTAAACGAATAAGTGTGTAATAAATTACTATAACAAGATATATATTATATATCTTGTACTTACCTAGAAACGGAGGCTGACCTATCAACATTTCGTACAGAATTACGCCCACAGACCTGAAAAAATGGCAAACTTGTAGTAATGTTTCCGTTTTGGAGGATATATGTGTATTGTGTGCCTATATAATTTTTCAACTTTAATATTAAAATGTTATACAAGAGTCTTACCACCAGTCGCAAAGCTGTGTGTATCCTGTTCGCATTAAAACTTCTGGTGCCTACAAAAAGAAAAGAACATTCAGAAACTTTTTGAATTTTTCACAAATTGTTGGTTCCAAAAGGGTTGTAGAACTAAAGGCAGTACAATAAAATAATATGCCAAACGTACAATATAGTTTGGTGTTCCAACAAGAGAATGAGCAAGACATCGGATATGTTCCTTTTTCCGCCTTCTCTCTAGTATTGGCTTATCTCCTGGACAAGTTTGCCTACAATAAAATAGTTAGTTGTGTATTTACATATGAACAACTCAAAAATTTAATGTTTACTTCTCCTTTGATTTTGACTAACCATTGACAGTTATGTTCACAACAACCATTGGAATCTTGATAATATTTTGAGTTATGAGTCCAACGAAACCCAGTGCAAAGTCCTGTAAGAACCAATAATCAAACCAATCAAATACTAAAATGGACCGAAAATATAATGTTTTCTAGTGAAATCTTCGTTAAAAAACGAACCAAAGTCTGTCAATTTTATGTGCCCATCACGATCGATCAAAATATTGTCCGGCTTGATATCACGATGAATGAAGCCCATCTGAATTTGTAAAAATGAAAATATAATGAAAATAACATTCACAATTTGTCACCTGATTGTGAATGAGTTTAAAAAACTGTAAAGTGGACCTTGTGAACAGACTCGATGGCACAAGTCAATTCGGATATGTAAAATTGAGCTAAAGATTCTTCAAAAATTCCTTTTTTAATAAGTAGACTCATAAGGTCACCACCTTGAATAATAAATATATCATATTATACACAAAAAAAGTAATACATAGGCACCAAATCAGCACTCTTAAACAACAGTACATAGAGTCTTTGTTGCTTATTTGAGGTACATCGGTATAATATAATTTGTATGACATATAAAAACAATAAGAACCTGCGACGTAATCCATTACGAAATATAAATGATCGATATCCTGTACAACAAAGACAAGCAAATGACAGCAATTAAGAAAAATGCTCAAAATGTAATGGGCCTTATAAGTTGAGATTGTATTGAAGCCTTACTTGAAATGAATAATAAAGCTTGACAACCCATTCGTTGTCCGCTTCTGCAAGAATATCCCTCTCAGCCTTGACATGTGCCACTAAATTCAGTAATAGATAAAGATAAAACCAATGAATTAGTGAAAAAATACTTTTACTTACTCCTAAACATTTCTAGCCATTGTTTTCATGGAAATTTAAAATGTACTCATTTACTATGGTTTTTAAAAAAATGCTCACCCTGGTTTCTTCTCAACACATCGGACTTTCTTAGAGTTTTCATTGCGTATAAATGCTGTGTATCCAGTTTCCTCACCTAATAATATTTGCAAAATATTTAACAACGTAATCTCTAGATAAACTGTTTCACAAATACACTAAACACTCAATGTACAACGAACCAAAGCAACTTCACCAAATGCTCCAACCCCAATAGTCCGAATACATTTAAACATCGACTTGTCCATTTTGGCTCTCTTTAATCGAATGTAATTGGATTCTTTTTGGCTAAGCATCCGTCTCATTTGTGTTTGTGCTTCCTCACTTAGACCTTATTCAAATGAAAATAAACAATATTTTTCACCTCCTTTGGCTTGTATAACGCGATCAAGTATACATACTTTTAAAATTCTGTAACATACCAATTTTCAACATTTCCGCTTCCAATTGTAGTCGCCGATGGACCCTCTCTAAAAAATGTACAAATTAAATACGACCAATAAACTTGCAGTGAAAACATAGTTTTTTTAAAAAAAAAAAGTGACTAGTACCTTGATGTGACTTGATAACATTTTCTACGTGTTGTTCCATAAAAAATTTGAAAGCTTGAGGTGAGTATACACGTACCTACACGAGAAAAAATGATTAACAGAATAAACAAATCTCATAAAGGGTTAACATGTTGTAACGACATTATTGTATTCAAATACTTTTGACTCGAATCGCTCTTCTTCTTTCTCTCTACTCAATTTTTTTCTCTCTGGAATCGGACTCTCATGGGTAGTTACTTCAGGCGGTGTTTTTCTTTCAGTCCCATTTATATTCTCATTATTATTCTCAATAAATGCTTTGGTTTGTACATTTGGCTGTTGCGGCGGTTGTTGAGCATTATTATTATTATTAAGATTGTTGTTGTTATTATTATTTTGATTATTATTATTGTTGTTGGTGATATGAGATGTGGGTGGGATGGAAGGAGTAACAGGGTATTGAGTGGGATACGAGGGATGAGAAGGTGGTAGGTCAAAAGAAAGTGGAGAAGGTGGAGTTGGAGGATTATGGTTACTATTATTATTACTATTATTATGTTGTTGTTGTTGGGGAAATAATGTAGGGGGAATTTGAGGTGGCTGCTGCTGCGATGACAATGAGCTTGGGCTTACACTTGGTGATGGTGGTTGCGGTGATAGGATTTCAACCCTCCCTTGACTAATTTTGGGTGGTTTCGGAGGTAAAGGCGGAGGCAAAGAATAAGGCACTGCTGTTTGTAACACGGGTTTGGGCACGACAGTCGATTTGATAATTAAAGTTGGCTTCTTCACAACAACCGGTGCCAGTTGTGATGTTGGAGAATTTGAAGAGGAGGAGGAGGGGGAAGATGGAGAATCAATCCGACGAAGTAATTGTTGAACCGATGGAGGCACTATAATTATTTTAAAATGAAAATGTCATCATCAGTTTAAAATGTTAAAAAAATAGCCAAATAAAAAAATTATCAGTCACAAAAATATGTATTATTGACAAACTTTCATCTATTTAATTATATATAATAATTTAATATATTTAATTTATCATCACCTTGACTTGGGACGAATGGATATTGTTGAGCTCGATCTATATATATACGAAAGAACTGAATTAACATTTTGGTTCGTTACTGTGTGAAAAAGTGAATAAAAAGTGTTAAAATAACTGAACATTACATTCAATTCCACGAGGAGAATGACGAGACGGTGACGAAGACTGTGGTGAGATAACCCTGGTGAAATCATTATTATTGGAAGACGAGAGTGAGCTAATACCTGAAGATGTAGAGCCAGTAGATTCTGAAAAAATCAACACCTTTGATAAAAAGATATCAAGGAATTTTATTTATATTCTGTTGTTTGTCCATTACCTTGGTGGATTAGATGAAATGGTTGCAAGGAATTTCTTCAAAAAAATTATAACACCAAATTTTAAAATAGTCCACATTGGAAAGATAAAATGATTTACAATAAATAAAATTTTGATAATTGAAGTTAGACTGTTACCTGATTTGCTGCAGGGCTTTTTGGTGGTAAGAACTTTTTTGTTGACGAGGGGCACTCATAATCTTTTGAGAAATTCACAAAATCCGTTTTCGAAAAAAAAATCACGTTCGAGGGTTTGCGGGATTAGCAAGGACGTCGCCGTCTCAGCGATTTTATTCATGAATGATTCCAATTCTAGACTGAATAAATTCAGTTCAAGAAAATTTTGTCCATTTATTGTTGTTTGTGCTCTGAAATTCCTGAAATTTCAGGAATTTTTATAGTCGCAATATGGAAAACAAACTACGGACGATGGCCTTGTCATGTCAGAAGTCATTGAACATGTCGAAAATCCAGAATTCTTCATATCTAGTGCTGCAAAACTGCTCAAAGTAAGATGAACATGTTTCATTTGACCTAGAAATCAAAGTTAGTAAGTAGACAATTGTATAGTTACTACACGTTGCTGCTATTGTGCTATATTCTAATTTCAGCCCAAAGGATCAATGTTTATAACGACGATAAACAGGACGAATGAATCTTGGATTGCAGCAATAGTATTAGCAGAATATTTCCTTAATCTTGTCCCAAGAGGAACACATCAATGGCAGAAACTCCTGACCCCAGAAGAAATACATAATATGTTATCTAAGAGTAAGTAATGTACTACATTTTGAATGCCTTCAATATCCAGTATGTACTTATGTATGACATCTCTCTCTCTGTAAAATACTGTAAATTTTCAGATTTACTGGAAAAACGTCTCATTCATGGCATGTGTTACAATCCTGTTAACAACGAGTGAGTTGACTTTTTGAAATTCCTACTGAGTTTAATAATAATAGTAACTTTACCATTATGTGTAGTAGTACAGACTGTATATATATAAAAGTTAAATGTTTTGTATGTACATAAATATATATTTTAGATGGTCCTGGACTGCCCGACATAGTGTCAACTACGCTATACATGCAGTGAAATCTTGAATAACAACAAACAATATGAAATCCATAATTGTTATATGTAATAATAATAATAAAGTTTATTTGCAAGTGAAAAAAAAGTATAATTCATCACTATTATTCATCAGCCGCTTGCTTCTTCTTTTTTTTCTTCTTTTTTGGAGTCTCCTCTTCCTCAACAACTGCATCTTCTGCCAATGCACTAGTATCCGCCACTTCCATTGATTCTTCTGCATCTCGCTTTCTCTTCTTCTTCTTTTTCTTGGCACTTCCCGTCGCTCCTTCGACCATGGAGGATGACAAATTTATGGATTCATCCAGAGCCTCCTTCATCACGTCAACATTCTTACGCGGAACATCACCCGTCTCATAAAATTTAAGCCTTTCTTCAACTTGTTCTCTCAATTTTTCACCGAACACGGACATGGGAGTTTCTGGACAAGTAGGAGATATAATTTTGGTTATTACTTTGTAAGTAAGACACAAAACACACTGAGACTGTGTGCAATAATTTGTTAAAGGGTAATCATAACAATGTACACATATAAATACAAACTAGTCAGTATATATTTTATATTAATACCTGTGAAACAATCAATTCTTGAAGCAATGGAACACTTATTAGCCAAAAATCTAGAAATTCTTCCTTTATTGGTTGTCTGAGCTCGGCCTGCAAAACAAAAAAAAGAAATTACAACATAAAAATCTCCATCAGAACAGGTTTATTTCATTTCTTTAAAAAATGAAATAATTTACGTGTCAAAAAAATTTCTTCTTCGCACCAATAAAAGTTTAATGAACAAAAGTCCATACATATTTATAGGAGTTTTTCCATGCGTTTTGAGTGCACGGAATAAGGCCTTTTCAGCACCCAAAATCTGAACTATGGAAGCAGGGAATTTTGCAAGATTTGTCAAAGAGCCAGCATGAGAGATGAGTCTAGACGCCAGTCTCACCAAAAAGACAACTTTAATTGGGAGCAACTGAAACCGGACAAAGACATTATTGCAAAAATCAGATTTTGTCTCCAACAAATGTCACCATGAGAAAGTCGAACTTTCACAATTTTAAACGTAGGTAATAATGTAATTATACTCACCGGAACTCATTTTTGATTGCAGATAGGCAAGTAAGGTCCTAGTAAATGGTAAAAGAGAATTAGACATTATTGTAAATACGTTTTTAAATATCAATTCCGTAAGAACTAGATTAGGACTTAGATCTTAAGTCAATTAATCTTACTTTCGATATTCTGCCAATTTGATAACTCTTGTTGAGAAAGACTCGATATTAATCAAGTCAATGGGAGAAATGTCTATGCCCATGGAGGAACGAGAAGTATCCAGGACAGCTTGAGCCTTACTCGAGTCACCAATAATTTCCTCTAACTCCTCTAATTTTGACTCATCAAATTCCTTTCAATTCTTGATGTAGTGAACAACTTTGGAGTACATGTCACGATTTTGGCAAACTCTGGGAAGTGGTAAG